>CM049856.1:16172863-16202863 GCA_027422415.1 Schizothorax lantsangensis
TTTCAAAGTGAACTATCCCTTTAAGCATCATCCCGAGCATTCATTGTTGTCAGTTATTCCAAGGCAGAGGTCAATTTAAAATTAGGTCTGTTGTCAGGAATAGCCATTTATAGGTGGCAGTGCCTTTCCACATGCTCACACACACTATATATTGTACTTACACACACACACACATATATATACATGTATATATATGTATATATATATATATATATATATTAGTGAATGTGTGTACATAGTTGTACTAAAGTTTAACATTACCCATTTCACGAAGACTTTTAAACATTTCACTTTTCTCCTGATTGGACTGGTCTCTTTCTTTAGCCAGGTTGTTGTTTTTGGTTAGTAATCTATATTTTTCATCTGTCAAGTTTATGTTCTTGTTTTGTAGCTTTTCTTTCTCTTCTGACAGGTTTGTAATCATGGTTAGTAGCTGGTCTCTTTCTTCTGTGAGGTTGGTGATCTTGGTTAGTTGTCGATGTGTCTCTTTTGTGTAGTTTGTGTTGTTTGTATGGATGTGGACACACAGCACTATGACTGCAGTCAGCAGAAGAACACACAGCAGAACCAAACACACTACAGCCGCTCTGGAGCTTCTACTCTTCACTGAATCACTTCCTGGTGATGACAGATATAAAGACAACCGTTTTCTTGGTCACACTTTAGTTTGGGGACCAATTCTCACTATTAACTAATTATGACTTCTGTCTCAAAACATTCCTAATTTGCTGCTTATTAATAATTAGTCAGGTAATAGTAAGGTAATAGCCAATATACTAGTAATATGCATGCTAATAAGCACCTAGGAAATATTGAGAATTGATCCCTACACAGATGTTTTACCATTTTTCTCATCACAAATCAACATTTGTGTTTGTACCTGTGTGTTGAGGTGTTTGGTTTCTCTTGTTGCGTCTGTCCATATCCCGTATTCCATCAGTATTTATATTGCCATAAACAGGCTGAGACATTTTTGTTCCCATGACCACCGTCATGTAAATGATAGATGCTATCTGTGTGTGTTTGTAGTCATCTGCTTTTTGAGACTTTTATTTTAGTAGGTGAGGCCAGTAGGTGGAAAAGTATGTCATTGAACAAGGACATGTGATATCCTTTCAACAATGAAAAAAAAAAAGTCTTTTTATAGGGCGTTGTTGTGGTCACCTTGTGGTTTTGATATAGCTGCCAAGTTCAAATTAGTTTAAATATACTGTACATGAGAAAGAAATCACCTTATTTTAGCTTGGATATCTTTGTTTTTAAGTTGTTCAATTGTTTAATGGCTTCTTTTTTTTTAGATTCTATTTTAGGACAAGTTATTGAGAACAGGAACTGATCTGAGGACAGTGTGTGAAGCCAAGTCACATGACTTGCAACTCTCAGCAAGGCTAAAAAAAATGTTTTGAACTTTATTAACGCACAGTAACTCTGCTAAGTGACTTCTTTCTGTGTGACTTTTAATGTGTCTTTTGTGTCCTTTTTCAGGCTTGATATCTCATGCTTACCATTTTTTGAAATCACAGCGTCATCTTTTGCATTCCACAGAAGCTGGTGATTATAACGTACAGCACTATGCTGGTAAAGTCAGTGTTGAAAATAATGTTTATGGTCTGTGGTGTCTCTGGTCTTTCTGATTTGAACCTTTTAGCCAAAGAAACACAATACATGTACTCCAAGAACAGAGCAACTGACAGCATCTGAGCGTCAGGATGGACTGCAGAGTCTAGAACTGTGTCTTCAGAATAGATGTGACAGAGGAGGCACTATTGGAGCATCTTAGTGAACTCTGAGTTTACAGCGTCTCATCACACACTGCTGCTATTCTGAAGAACTGTGGCATTAGTTTATGACTAACTTCCTGATTATGACAGACATGGTGGTAAATGAGCTTCCGTGCTGTTGTTCTTCCTCATATTAATTCAGCATAGACAGAGCAAATGTAAGAGGAGGAAACGGGTTAGAAATTCTCCAGAAAACACATGGTTGTCCTTTACTAGCATGAGAGGAACACAACACATTTAGTGTAGCTTCTCTGCAGCTTCACTTACTCTGTTTCTCAATATATGTATGCATTTAATCATGTCAAAGCTCTCTAAAGCAGGTCACAGTGTTTTTTTGTGTGTTTGTGTGTGTGTGTGTGTGTGTGTGTGCTGTTCAACAGATCAAATCCTCTACAAATGTGTATTTGATTCTTAAGAAACACTTGAAACACTAACTGGATTTATATGATTGACATTGACCAGTGTGGGGTGACACATCATTTTATTTATTTATTTGTTTTTTTGTTTATTTATTTTTTTCCCCCACAGTGAAATCATGTTAACAAGCATATTTTTAAAATTTTGTGGCTTTACTGATACAGTGAGTATTTTAATATTTACAAATTGGCCCATTTCACTTGCATTGCAAATTAACTTATTTATTCATTTATTTATTTATTTTAGGGACAATTAGGAAATAGTGTATTATGCCACTACACCCTGCCACTTTTTAATTATTTATTTATTTGTTTATTTTTATTTATTTATTTATTTATTTTATTCATTTATATATTGGATGTACATTATGTCTTACTTATGCCATTCTTTCTTTTTTTGGACCAGAAAAGAAAAAGAAAAAAAAGAAAGAAGGGCATAAGTAAGACATAATGTACATCCAGACAATTATTATCACAAAATAAACCCAGCCAAATTGATCAGGGCAAAATGCAAAATATTGATTTAAGTTTAAATATTTTATTCGCTCAGAACTCAAAGCTTTTTTTATGAAATAAAACAGTTGGTGGCTACAAATGAACAAGATTCACATTTGCACATTGCAGATGCACATTTCACATTTCAAGTCTGTTATAAAGACTTGCTGTTGAAGTCGGTCATTATCAGAAAATATCAGACCTTGGAATGTCACGACTGACCAATCAAAATCCAGTATTCCAGAGAGTCGCATGATAAAGCTTCAGAACATCACCTGGGTGAGTAATTAATGCCCAAATTTTCATTTTTAGGTGAACAATTCCTTTATTTTTTTATCAAGTGTAACATGTTTGTACAGTACTGTATAAGGCCTAAACAGGTATTACTTTTAGATTAGGCATGTCCAGCCCTGAAGACTTCAGCTCCAAGACACCTGCCTGGAATCTTAGTGATCCTGAAGACCTTGATTTGATGGTTAAAGTGTATTTTATCAGGACTGGAACAGAGTTATTATCATTAGCTAAAAACTAAAAGAAGAAGCAGGAAAGCAGGAATGTACAGCCCTGCTACAGATGATAATCCTTAGTTATTGTGTACTAGAGATGATAATCATTAATTAGTTGTGTAATGTTACAGTTGGGTCACCACCCTACCCCTAACCCTATGTTCCTAGGGCTGTATACTCTTCTCACAGATCCATTGATAAGCATTATTACATCTAACATCAAGCCACCCTAATAAATCAGGCCACTTTGTTAAATAAGTCACAGCACAGTTCTCTACTTTTCCCCCATTTGGCTCTCTAGATGCCCAGAACCTGAAAGTACAGATCAACATTAGATGTTCAGTGCTGCTTTCTGTGTGATATGATACTGACTGTGAGAATCATTTATTACATAATAATCAGTTCAGTTCAGTGGTTTCTCACCCAGAGGTCAGTGTGCTGCCATCAACCCATTTCCAGCTACCCTCCACATCACTGTCAGTCACACCAATCCAGAATTCTCTCTTATCAGTAATGTTCTTAACAAAATCCTAAACAGATTAAATTATTATGTTTATATTATAAACAAACAATAGACACATTATATCTGACCATCTCTCACTTAGCAGCTAAACACCACAAACACACACTTTCACTCACTTGTTCCTCTCTGTTGTTTATGATGATCAGATCTGCTCTTCTCTTCAAACAGTCTTGTCTGCTCTCAGTCCAGCTCTTCTTCTCATTGGACATGTAGTAAAAACTGGACTGATAATAAATCCATTCATCTGTAAACAGCAGTTAAGTAAGTATCTGATCATAGCAATGCAAATGTTTGCACAAGCTCTGCAGTTAGACTCCAATCAAGTCACGTTTTTTATATAACACTATGCAATAGACTGCTATAATGCAAGCAGCTTTATAGTATTAAACATGAAAATCAGTGTCAATTACAACTTGATTTTCTGCTTTACACAGATTTATATGAATATGTAGTATATGTAAACTGTAACTCAATATTTTAATGAACTGCAAGAGCTGAATAATAGGTCTAAGAAGGGTTGGGCGATATATCGAATATTAGCGATAATATCGCAATAATTATGACGACGATATCAAATTTTAAAATATCGTGAATATCGAATATTTCAAATTCAAGCATACTTTCCCTTAAGGACTCGCCGAACGTCCAATATTACGTCCCCTTAAGTATTACTGCGCAAGAGACGTGAGGTAGCTTTCATTAGTGCAGTTGCCAGATATCAAGAGTTCAAAACCCCGAATCAGAGCTTCCCTGTTACAAGGATACATTTTCTGCCCGGTGTTTTGTTTATTTTAAGCAATCTGGCAACCATGCGCACGTGCTCGCTCCTCATTGCAGACGCACCGCCGTCGATGATCTGAAATCCCCGACAAACAAGCTGGAGTTTAGCATCTAAATGAAAGTGTCACTCAGCCAGTCTGTGTTCTGTCATGAGATCTCGACTGTATTGTTTGCGATCGCTGAATAAATGCACTTACTCAACCGCTGTTGTTTGAACAGAGAAACATAGGCTATTGCAATTTGGAATTACTATTAGGAATTTCACTGTTATAACATTTTTCATTTGTTTTACCAGTTTTCATAATATAGACAGAGAAAGTGCATAAGTCTTTGGTTTTATTTTTAAAATATATAAAAAAAGCCTATAATTAATCAGTACACTAGATGAGGTAAAATAAACCATGTATGAGTCCACATTCTATTGATTTGTGCTCATGGTGGTGGATCATCCATAAGGCACATTTCCCCAAATTTGCAAAATTAGCTAAGAAATACCTATGTGTTCCAACAACTAGCTCTGGAGCTAGAGACAATTGACAGATGTGTGCTCTTAGCTAAAAACTTGTAGAAAATACTTATCCCAGTTTAATTATTTCCCCTAGTTGCACAGTGTAAATTGTCAATTGCATGCAGGGGCGCCGTTAGGGGTAATGCAGAGTATGCCAGGCATATGGGCCCAGGCCACTAGGGGGCCCCAAATTACGACTTTGGTTATTGTTTTTATTTGAGCGCATCTTCAAGCACTTTACTAGCGTAGCCAGAAATGTTAAAGTGGGTGGGCCTACATAAAACTGGGTGGGCCAAGTGTGTAGCATATGAAAACTGCATGTCAAATTGCCAACACAAAATACAGCACCAAGGTTCATTACACAGTACTTATAAAGCATGCATTAACATTAGTAATTTTTTGTTATATTAATGTTAATTTCAAAATTTAGGACATTATTAAAATTCAAAGTTGTATCTGTTATCATTTGCCTGAGCTGGTTAACAAAGATGAATAAACACGGTAACAAATGTATTTCTAATGTTAGTTAATGCATTAACTAACGTTAACTAAAGGAAGTTTATTAAAAAGCATTACCTCAGTGTGAAACAACGGGGCTTTGCTGATAATTTCATAACCAAACGTCTCTGTCAGTTTACGCACATCGAGGACCGCAGAAATGTGCGCAGCTGCAAATTATGCAGTTTGTTCTGGCGACCAGGATCCAGCACAAAGTTTATGTGTTTCTTTCCACAAAGGACACATCTTTTTAGCGGATCAAACACTGTACCTATGCTAATATGATGCTTCAAACACGCTTGGTTCAGAAGTTTCCGATCGATAAATCCAGCACCTGCAGGTGGTCTGGTGGGTTTCATTTGTAGACGGTCCGGATTTATTGCTAAGACTTTTACTTTTTAAAGAATTTATCTGATTTATGATTGCTCAACTCGGCTATTTTCAAATTTAACTTCACAAATGCGCATCTTACGTCGTAAACATAACATTGTGGGTGGGACTAACAGAAACGGACGAATCATCATCATTTTCACAAACGTGATGCACCTATAGGAAGACGGAAAACTAAGAAACAACCTGTAATTGTCCATGAAAACAAGCGTTTAATATTTTTTAATAAATATATAAAATTACAGTGAAATAATCTACGTTTAAATTACGTTTATTAGTATTGTTTAATAAATTACATCCATTTGGAAAATTCTCATTGGGTGGGCCACAGATGACAGTGCGTAGCCAGAAATGTTAAAGTGGGTGGGCCTACATAAAACTGGGTGGGCCAAGTGTGTAGCGACTGCTTTAAAGGACAGATAAACCTTGCCAATTTGCCTTTTTTTTTTTGTATGGCTATTCATAATATTTTTTTATTAAATGTGACCAAATTTCATTGTGAATGAATGACATACATGAACTGACCCACATGCGCAAAAAAACAACAACAAGACGGCATGAAGCACGCTGTCATACAGAATAAACATGGAAGCCACTGAATTTTAAAAGTTTACCCAAATTTTACGCGTTTACTCTTACTTTTCTAAGCTGATGTGCCACGAAAGCCAGCAAATTCGCGAGGAGGCTATAAGGAGGACGAAGATGAGGAGAAAGAGAGTAAAGTTTTTAAATACAGTAGCCTCTTAGGTTTAGCTTGTAAAGCTGTCACTGTAATAAACCGTAAAACAACACCACTGCCTCTCCCTGACTCCCTTCTGCCACTTTCTGTCATGTTTAGCCAGTGACCAAAGAACTACTGATATGTAAAATCTTTGAAGTGACTCCCGACAGCGTGGAATACAAAACTATGTCAAAAAACCTGTCCTGGCCGCCTCAAAAACAATTTATTATCTGACAATTTAAAATCCTCAACAAGGCACCCAAACGATGTAACAGGTGACGTGATGTCTGGCCCTCCCACCCCCAAAAGTTTGTTAGTTTTCTCCCTATTTTCCTTTTATTCTCTTTAAATGCATGTGCGCATTTTACTTTCACTTTAGGATTAGTGGCAATTCGGCGTCAATGGAATGAATTGACAACAACAAAACAGTACGATAAACTCACTTAGGCTATATTAAACATAGAATGTTTATACAGAATGTTTAACATAGAATGTTTAATATATTAACAAAACGAATACAAACACCATGCTATCAGGCCTAATATAAAATAAATAACTTACACAAAGTTTAAATATAAAACACTGAAAATCAGCAAACATTATTAAAAAACGTATTTGGTGGAACCAAATAAATAAGAAACGAATGTTAAAAAAGCTTCCAAAATCCTCTTAGATAAACGGCAAAAGTCAAAAGGCCTTCCAAAGTCTAAAATATTTTTAAAGCAGGCGCTTTTGTATTTAGTTTCGAAACTAAATGTGATAAATGAAATCTGACTCCTGTAGCTGATCTGAGATGCGACTGTTGTTTGGCACGCTGCATTGATCAAAGTAAAAAAATCGAATAAAAATATTTTATGTTAGTTTTTAATAAATAAAAAAATTGTAAAAACAAGGAAATTTCTCTGGCATTTAGTTCTTTTTGCTGTATGGAAAACGTAGGCTACCGAGCCGTGACACCACTGTGTCCTATCAAAACGAACTCACTGCTCTTGACTAACTTATAACTTATGATTAATCTATAGTCTATTCCATTTATACAGTGAAGAAAATGCAATGTTATTTTACATTTGATTATTTCATTTCTGTACTTGAATACCTACAAATCTAAAAACCCAAAACATCTTTAATTTGTATCTTTGTTCTGTTCATTTATTTGTGCTATTGCTTGTAATTTGTTCATTTATTCTTCTTAATATACTGACTGTTCACTTTGTCTTTAATGTTTGAACTTTATATTTGTTAGGCTAGTAGTTTTTGCTGTGGTATTGAAATTGGAATCGTGAATTGTAAAATTTAACTGGTATCTAATTTTGGTGTTATTTAAGCTTATTTATTATAATAGGCCTACAAGATAAGGGGTCAAAAACAATTATAACTTTTTTTTACAACGAAGTTAGGCTACTTGAAATAAAATATTTCGATGTTACTTGAAATAATATAAATATTAACAGATAAAGTATTTAAATTTATTATACTTATTCCGTTTCTCTCAATTTCTTATTAAGCATTAAAAGAAAAAAAAATTAATATGGAAGAAGGGGGCCCAAATTCCTGTCTTGCATACCCCCTTTAAAACTCTTCATGGCGCCCCTGATTGCATGCACTAAAAAAGTTGACAGAATGCACGTTCTGTACTTGTTTAGCATTACTTCAGTTACATATACATGTGTTAATTTAATAAAAAGCAGTAAGTGATCACTTGGTCTAGATTTTTTTTTAAATGCTTAAATTTGCACTAAACATTTTGTATTTATTTTGTAACAATAGCTGTTCTATCTGAATTGTTTTTTTTTGTTTTTTTTTTTTTAACGGGGGCAAAAGAAAATCATGTTTTTTTTATTATTATTTAAAAGCAAATGCAAACATATCGAGATATATATCGAATATCGTAAATATTTTACAAATATCGAGATATATTTTTTTATATATATCGTCCAGCCCTAGGTCTAAGCCTACTGATTTATCAGCAAAATAATCAATGATCAGTCGATTAATCCTTCTAATAATCATTAGATTGTTAATCATTGATAGTTTGAAGCCGTAGGCTAGTTTGCTCATAAAAGTAGCATGCACCGCAGGTGAGACCACAACCTAGATACATAGAATGAAGAAACTTACCCTCTTTACAAAGAAGTTGAAGTTGATTTATTAGCTGCTGTCTCTCGTTCAACAGATTTCTGTTCTTTATTATTAGCTCATCTCTTTCTTCTGTAAAGTTGGTAATGTTAGTTAGTAGCTGGTCTCTGTCTTCTGTGAGGCCGTTAATCTTGGTTTGTAGCTCATCTTTGTCTTCTGTGAGGTTGGTAATGTTAGTTAGTATCTGGTTTCTCTCTTCTGTGAGGCCGTTAATCTTGGTTTGTAGCTCATCTTTGTCTTCTGTGAGGTTGGTAATGTTAGTTAGTATCTGGTTTCTCTCTTCTGTGAGGCTGTTAATCTTGGTTAGTAGCTCATCTCTCTCTTGAGTGTAGTCTGTGTTGTTTGTATGGATGTGGACACACAGCACTATGACTGCAGTCAGCAGAAGAACACACAGCAGAACCAAACACACTGCAGCTGCTCTGGAGCTCCTGTTCTTCACTGAATCACTTCCTGAAGATGACAGATACGAAGATAAATGTTTCTTTTTTTCTACAGACAATACTGAATGTGTGTTTGTACCTGTGTGTTGAGGTGCTTGGTTTCTCTTGTTACGTCTGTCCTTATCCTGTGTTCCATCAGTGATTATATTGGCATAAACAGGCTCAGACATTGTCATAGGTTTGACCTAAGCAATGTAAATGGTGGAAGCTGTCTGTGCGTGTTTCTACTCTGCCGTTCTCTGCTTTTGAGACTAAAGTTTTAGTTGGTGAGGCCAATGTGGGGTAAAAGCTTTAAAAAGAAAAGAGCATGTGACATCCTGTTGGTTCATACCAATTAAAAAAAAAAATCTTCCTAAATGGCACTGCTGTGGTGTCCATGTGGTTAGATGTAGCTGCCCCCCCCCCCCCCCCCTTCAAACCTTCAAATTAGCACATGAGGGGGGAAAAGTCACCTGTCTTTATCCAGTGAATTTAAAATTGATCAGAAAATCTTAATTACTAGTGCTCAACATCTATATTCTTGATTGCATATTTTATATTGGCCTCTATGCTTCTTTTAGATTCTATTTTAACAGTCACTGAGAACTGCAGAACGGAAATGTTCTGAGGTCAACGTGTAAAGTCCCAAATCGTGTGAGGTGCTTTATGAACATAATAAGGTTGAGCACCTCATAATAAAGCACCTCATGTTTGGTAGATGGACCAGATGTATTTTTCAGTGAATTAGTTGATTCAGTTCATGAAACTGATCTAAAAGATTTGATCACAAATCAGTTCTTGAGTTCAACTCCGTGACTCAATTTCTCATGTTTTGAAATCTTAAAAAAATTACATTTATTTACAGGATTCTGTTCTGCATCTGCATCTCTGTGGCATTAGTTCATTGACTACCTTCCTGGTTAAGACAGACAAGGTGGTAAATTGGCTTACATTCTTTTGTTCTTTCTCATACAGTTCTCATGCAGTTATGAGGAAAACACTGTATATGTGGTGACATATTTTAATATATGAAATGTGTAACAATAAAATAGAGATAGAAATAGAAAAGTTTATAATTATTGTTCAGCTTCATGCAAACCCACGTATTTGCTCATGGAAGAGAAATGAATTAATTTAATGTAATCAACATTGTAATCAATGTTGGAAACCTTTATGCTGATTCGCATTTTTTTGGGACCTGTGATATTTTTTTAGGATTCTCTGATTAATAAAAAGTTAAAAAGAACAGCATTTATTTAAAAAGGAAATTTTCTGTTACAATATATAATGCTATTCAAAAGTTTGGGGTCAGTACATTTTTTCTTTCTTTTTTTTAAAGAAATTAATACTTTTATTCAGGAGGGATGTGTTAAATGAATAAAAAGTCATAGTAAAGACTTATATTGTTAGAGAAGATTTATATTTTGGACAAATGCTGCTCTTTTTAACTTTGTATTTATCAAAGAAAAATTATTACATGTTCCAAAAAACAATATGAAACAGCACAACAGTTTCAACACTCATAATAAATAAGCATATTAGAATTGTAACGAGGAGTCAGCAGATTGAGGATCCATGTGCAGTTTATTTAACACCAGAACAATAAATACAAACAGCCGTGAAGGCGAGATGAGGGCGTGAGCAGTACAGGCTAAGATCGGGGCAGGCGGCAAAGATTCACAGTCCAATAAACAGATATGGGTCAGGGCAGGCGGCATAGAATCACGGTCCAGTAAACAGATATGGGTCAGGGCAGGCGGCAGAGAATCCAGAAACGAGAAACAGTCCAGGTCACAACAGAATAAACAATCCACAATGAATAAACGCTCAGAAATGATCACCTAGGCAAACCAAGACTTCGCAAGGGTGAATGTGTGTGGTGTGCTTATATGGAGAGAGTGTAATGATTCGCAGGTGTGTGTGCAATCAGTCCCAGGTATGTGGGCTGATGGGAATTGGAGTCCAAATGCGAACCAGTCAATATTCTGGTGAGGGTTCCCTCTGATGGTGCGGAGGAGGCGGTACGGGAGCCTCATTTGTGACAGAGCCCCCCCCCCTGCGAGCGGCTCCTGACGCGAGGAACCTGTCGACGCCGGGGTCTACCACGTGGTCGAGGGGCCGGTTTCTCCGGATGCGTCCTATGAAACTCCTCGATGAGAGAGGGGTCGAGGATGTCCTCTGACGCGACCCAGGACCGCTCCTCCGGGCCGTACCCCTCCCAGTCAACCAAATACTGGAGTACTCTACCCCGGCGCCTGGAATCGAGCAGCTCTCGAACTTGGTACGCCTCCTCGCCGTCGACTACGATGGGCGGGGGGTTATGGACTTCGGCTCCCTCCTCCGGCTCTCCTCTCGGACCATCAGCAGGTTTCAACAGAGACACATGAAATGTGGGAGAAATACGGTAATTAGCAGGCAAGTCTAAACAAAATGAAACTGGTGTAATTTGTCTTAGAATTTGGAAAGGACCCACATACCTAGGACTGAGCTTTCTGCATGGGAGTCTGAGACGTAGATCTCTGGTAGACAGCCAGACCCACTGTCCAGGGACGTATTGGGGTTGAGGGCGACGATGACGATTGGCTTGTTCCTCCTGTCTTCTTACCGCCCGTTGCAGATGGGTGTGTGCCCGGTTCCAAGTCTCTTCACTTCGTTGGAGCCATTCGGTGACAGAGGGAAGATTGGATGGTTCCCCTGACCAGGGAAACAGAGGTGGTTGATAGCCCAGGATGCATTTGAAGGGAGTTAAGCCGGTTGCTGGTTTCTGAAGGGAATTTTGTGCGTACTCAGCCCACATGAGGTACTTGCTCCAATCTGCCTGGTTCTGTTGACAGTATGTTCTTAGGAAACGAGTCAGTTCTTGGTTTAAGCGTTCAGTCTGTCCATTGGATTGAGGGTGGTAACCAGAAGTAAGGCTGATATTCACATTAAGTTGTCTGAAGAATGAAGACCAGACTCTAGATGTGAACTGAGGGCCACGGTCTGATACAATGTCCTCTGGAAGACCATAGAAGCGGAAAACGTTATTGCACAGGATTTCAGCTGTCTCAAATGCCGTGGGGAGCTTTGGCAGGGGAATCAAGCGACATGCTTTGGAGAATCGATCAATTACAGTTAATACAGTGGTGTTACCTTGAGAAATGGGGAGATCTGTGACAAAGTCGATGGCTATATGGGACAAGGGGCGTTGGGGAATGGGTAGTGGCTGAAGTAAACCTGCGGGTAGTTATCGTGGAGATTTGGATGTATTGCAAGCGGCACAGGCATTTACAAAGGTGATTGTGTCCGTGGACATGGCAGACCACCAAAATCGTTTTTTTAGGAGTTGTATGGTAGCATTTATACCAGGGTGACCTGAGCTGGGAGAGTTGTGTACCTGATGCAAGAGCTTAGGCCGGAGAGATTCAGGAACATAAGTGAGTTCAGGTGGACAATTTGGTGGAGGAGGATTCTGCCTGTTAATCTGATCAATTTCAGTCATGACGTCCCACTGTACTGGTGCAATGAGCAAAGTCTCTGGGATAATGTTCTCCTCGATCTCGGGGTAATTAGTTTGATCTGTCTGTCTGGATAGAGCATCGGCCTTGATATTCTTGGTGCCTGGTCGGTACGTGACTGTGAAATTGAATCTGGTAAAGAACATTGCCCACCTTGCCTGCCTAGGGTTCAGTCGTTTGGCAGAACGTAAATATTCCAAGTTCTTATGGTCAGTCAAAACAGTGAACGGATGTTGGGCTCCCTCTAGCCAATGACGCCATTCCTCCAGGGCTGCCTTCATGGCTAGCAGTTCGCGATTGCCTACATCGTAGTTCCGTTCGGCTGAGGATAGTTTCCTTGAATAAAAGGCACACGGGAACATCTTGGCTGGAGTACCCTGACGTTGTGACAATATTGCTCCGATACCCGTGCTAGAAGCGTCAACCTCCACAATGAAAGGGGTCCTAGGATCTGGATGATGAAGGATTGGTGCAGATGTGAATCTTGTCTTGAGTTCTTGCAAAGCTAGTAAAGCTTCAGGGTTCCAGGAGAGACGGGAGGTGGAACGTTTTGTCATGGCAGTTAAAGGGGCAGCGACTGCACTGAAATTTCTAATGAATCGTCTATAGAAGTTGGCGAATCCTAGAAATCGCTGTAATTCCTTGACTGTGTGAGGTTGAGGCCACTCCAGTACTGCTCTGACCTTGTTCTCATCCATGGCCACGCCCTCCTGACTGATGATATAGCCAAGGAATGAGGTGGAAGTCTGATGAAACTCACATTTCTCAGCCTTAGCATATAGCTGATACTGAATGAGGCGTTTTAGTACCGATCTTACATGTTGGAGGTGTTCCTTTAGAGAGTTAGAATAAATCAGAATATCATCAATGTATACAATTACCCACTGGTCTAGCATGTCACGTAACACATCATTGATGAAAGATTGGAAAACTGAGGGACTGTTGGACAGGCCGAACGGCATAACTAAGTATTCATAGTGGCCAGTGGAAGTAGAGAAGGCCGTCTTCCATTCATCTCCATCCTTGATTCGGATCAAATTATAGGCACAACGTAAGTCTAGCTTTGTGAAGTATTTGGCCTGACGAAGCTGCTCAAGGGCGGAAGGGACTAGAGGTAAGGGGTACCTGAACTTGACAGTTATATCATTGAGTCCGCGGTAATCAATACAGGGTCGAAGGCCTCCATCCTTTTTCTTAACAAAGAAGAATCCAGCTGATGCGGGTGATGTTGAAGGTCTGATAAAGCCTTTAGTTAACTCCTCTTCTATGTAGGCTTTCATGGCTTTTGATTCAGGTTGGGATAAAGGGAAACTTCTACCTTTAGGAGGTGTGGTACCTGGGAGTAGTTCGATTGAGCAGTCACTAGAGCGGTGTGGTGGTAACTGAGAAGCTTTGATTTTGCTGAATGCTTCCGTGAGGTCAGCGTATTCGGTGGGTAAACCTGCAATGTCAGGATTCTGTTCAGTGAGGGTGATTGACTGTAATGGAAGTGGAGCGATGGGAGTAAGACAGTGCTCATGGCAGGTGTTGTCCCAATGAATGATCTGACCGTCCCTCCAGGAGATGTGAGGGTTGTGACTGCGTAGCCATGGTAAACCGAGAATTACTGGATTGTTGGGTGAAAAGATGATGTAGAAACTGATGTTCTCGTGATGCAATGCTCCCATCTGCATGTGAATTTCCTCTGTGAGGTGGGCAATTTTGCCCCTTCCGAGGGGTCGGCCGTCTAATGCCTCCACTGCCAAACGAGTGTCACAAGGGGTTAATTTAACATTATGCTGTTGAGCGAATTCAGCAGAGATGAAATTACCAGCAGCTCCTGAATCTATCAAGGCATTTGTGAAAATCTTTTTATCACCGCTAGTAAGAGTTATAGGAATTCTGAAACTGGAGATTGATTGACTGAAATGCAAACAGGAACTCACCGATCTTGAATTCGGGTGGAGAGGACGAACGGGGCATGACGTCTTGAGATGGCCGGCCTTTCCACAGTACAAGCAGAGATGATGCTGTAACCGTCGTTCTCGTTCTTCAGGTGTCAAGTGAGTGTATCCAAGTTGCATGGGTTCACTATGGGACACAAGGTCGGGGGTATCGTTGGCCAGAGTACGAACAGGTCGTCTTGATCTTATTAGATTATCTATCTGGATGGATAATTCAATGAATTCGTTCAAGGTTCTTCCTTCATCGCGACACGCCAGCTCCGACTGAAGCTCCAGACTCAATCCTTTTCGGAACATTAATTTCAAAGCATCCTCAGTCCAGTCAGTTTGTGCGGCGAGAGTGCGGAAGGATAGTGCGTATTCCGCTGCGGTCTTTCTTCCCTGGTTTAACATGAGGAGTTGTTCACCAGCACTCTTGCCTCCTGCGGGATGCTCGAAAACCTCTCTAAAGCGCTGTAAAAATACCTCGAATGAGGGAAAGGTTGAGCCGTCTGCTCTCCACACAGCGGTTGCCCACTCTAATGCCTTTCCAGTCAGTAACGAACACACAAAGGAAATTTTCCCCAAGTCCGTGAGATACAGCATGGGTTGTTGGGTCACAAAGAGGGAGCATTGTAAAAGAAATCCCTTACATCTAGACGAATCTCCATCAAATCTTTCAGGGAAAGCAAGACGTGGACTTACAGTGGGGTTTTGGCTGGGTATGGTGTTTATCGGAGCGGCCATGTGTGCAGAGGCGGGTTGAGGAGCTGCTATGCTTAGATTCTGCAGCGTCGTGACGAGTCCCTCGGTGAGAGAGGTGAGTCGACTGAGCTGGTGCTGGTGCATAGCGAGCATATTAGCTTGGGCCGATAACTCTGTTGACATTTGCATGATGGCTGCTGGATCGCTTGTTGGCGAAGTCTTCTGTAACGAGGAGTCAGCAGATTGAGGATCCATGTGCAGTTTATTTAACACCAGAACAATAAATACAAACAGCCGTAAAGGCGAGATGAGGGCGTGAGCAGTACAGGCTAAGATCGGGGCAGGCGGCAAAGATTCACAGTCCAATAAACAGATATGGGTCAGGGCAGGCGGCATAGAATCACGGTCCAGTAAACAGATATGGGTCAGGGCAGGCGGCAGAGAATCCAGAAACGAGAAACAGTCCAGGTCACAACAGAATAAACAATCCACAATGAATAAACGCTCAGAAATGATCACCTAGGCAAACCAAGACTTCGCAAGGGTGAATGTGTGTGGTGTGCTTATATGGAGAGAGTGTAATGATTCGCAGGTGTGTGTGCAATCAGTCCCAGGTATGTGGGCTGATGGGAATTGGAGTCCAAATGCGAACCAGTCAATATTCTGGTGAGGGTTCCCTCTGATGGTGCGGAGGAGGCGGTACGGGAGCCTCATTTGTGACAAGAATGATTTCTGAAGGATAATGTGACACTGAAGACTGGAGTAATGATGCTGAAAATTCAGCGCTGCGTCACAGAAATAAATGATATTTTAAAGTATATTAAAATAGGAAACCAATATTAGAAATTTCAATAAGATTTCACAATATTACAGTTTTTTTCTGTATTTTTGATTGAATAAATACAGCCTTGATGAGCAGAAGAGACTCCCTTAATAAACATAAAAAATCTTACTGATCCCAATCTTTTGAGCGGCAGTTTATATATTGCAATATATATATATATATATATATATATATATATATATATATATATATATATCAAAGTTCTTTATTATTTGTCACATACACAATCATACAGGGTATAATCAGTAGTGAAATGTAGGTCAGGACAGGTCCGCTCAATGGACAGTGCAAAATAATAAAATAAAAAATAAAACATAACACAAGGGAATATATATAAATATAGGTAAGATTAAGATAAAAAAATAAGAAAAAAAAAAAATAAAAATAAAATAAGGAGTAGAATGTGCAATGAAATAAAATATAAATGTGCAATACAGTCTACTGTGGATTTAATAAATATTAATATAAACAGGGATGTGCAAGAGGAATGTGCAAAACAGGTTGTAACAGAGGCACAGGTTTTGATTTTTTATCGGGTATGTACACATAGCAGCAATGCGGCCCACAACATGATCCAGCAGTATATTTAACCGTGGAATACTTTTTTATCCCTGTTTGTACTAAAATGTTTTGCCAAAAAGCTATTTTTTCAGTTTATTAAATTGAGTCCTGTAGATGTTATGAGACTGAGTTTAGGAGCCTGATGGCCTAAGCTCCTCCTCAGTTTTAACTCTTTTCTACAACCACTCAGTGAAGCTCAACAATTTGTTCTTCACCAGAAATATATTTTTTTGGTTTTTCTCATTGTGATGGATGATTAAGGGAATTTGATGTTCCTCATATTTATAATCCTGGAACAGAAGCGCTTGCTGGTGTGCTAAAAAATGTAAATATGAAGATGGCAGCAGCCAATAAGTGAAAAGACGGTTACCAATGATAGGTTAGAATTTGGGGTGATTTGAGATATATATATGGTGATATATATATAAGCGCTTGATTACAGTGAGTGGAAATTTATTATTTAATATATTGCATTATATTTTCTAGTATATTCTCATTTATTTTTGTTTCGTAAGGGACACTTCAGGTGTGTTTAAGGTTGTCAGTGTACCGTTCAGTTTTAAAATCATTATAGATGACAGATTTATGACCTTTCTAAGAGTGTTTTCATTCATGAGGAAGAAGACTCAGGTTAGTGATTCTCCCAAAAAATGTAATAAATAAATAAAAACATGCACAAACAGATAGTTGCAAACTTTAACTTTAACCCAACAGACATGATGTTAACTGACTGAACATGTGCAAATTGGAACAGTGGGAAACAAAGTTGTGGTCAGTGTGTGACAATTAAAATGTGACGTGTGACACTTTACAACCATCTAAAAAGTAAATGTAGAAACTTCTATTAAAAAAAAAAAAACTAAATTATTTTTTTAATGATACAAACATTTAAATTGTAAACTGGGATGTGTGTATTTTTATCTATAAATTTAATATATTTTAAATAACAAAACATGTATTTAGAATTGATAGTAACACTGAAGAATTTGAAGGATGTTCATAAAGATTCCTCTACAGGTCACCACCATCTTGAATGACCAAACTGTTTCTTCCAAAAAGCTTCCTGAAGTCACTTCCTGAAAACATCAGATATAATTTTCAGTGTGTCTATCACCATGTTTATTGGTCACAAACAATGTGGTAGATACAGAACTGCCAGACACGTTCTTATGTAATTGCAATTTATGTAGTAAATTTCACTCTGATGCAGACGTTCAAAAATGTTTAAACAGTTCAATAAACAAGAAGTTAATATCGAGGAACTTAGAGTTTACACATAATATTGCCAGTTACTTAGTTTGTGTTTGCTCCACCAATGAAAATGGTTCTTAACAAAGCCAAAACAGAATAAAGAGTTATGTTTCTCAGAGCAACACATAGCAGCTGTGTTTTGTTCCTAATTGATTCTGAGTTTTTGAACAAATCAGGTTAACTAAATGATTCAGTGACTTGTAGTGCACCCTTTAGTGCACTATTTATCGGAAAGAGCCATTAGTAGTGTTGTCCGAAACCATAGTGGACTCAGTCAATCCCATAATGCACTGCAATAACCGATGTACACTCAGCAGCTAGCTGCTAGAGAAACCTATGAGAATCCAGCCAGAAGATCACTGAATAAATCAGAGTTATTGAAAGAATAATTTGAATGAATGACTTAATGATTCCCTCTTAAAGACAGTTTTCAATGTATTGACCAGTGTTAATTTTGGCAGGCATTTTTTATTTAGTCTTAGTCTTTATCTTGAGACGAAAATGCTTAATAGTCTTAGTCACATTTTAGTCATTTGAGTCTTTCATAGTTTTAGTCTAGTTTTAGTCGACGAAAAGTCATTGCATTTTTGTAAACTTTTAGTCATTACTTTTAGTCAAACTGCAGTTACCAGCATTTATTTTGGTAGCTATTTTATATGTAGTCTTCAAACAAAAATAGTCATTAATTCTTCTCTCTTTAGACCAAATCAATTAAGTATATCAGAAATTTAAATCAAGGATTGAATTTGGAAAAACTGGAATAAATTTTCATTTTTTTTAGTAGAGATACAAAGTAAACTCATTTTTCAGATACAGTAGGTTTACTTAACAAGTACGCATTTATTTAACATATTTTGTTGGTTAACATTGATGACACAGATAGGTATTTATTTAGGAATGCTGTCCCTTTAAGATGGAAGGCATGCATGTAATACTGACACACATTCAATTTTCACCCACCTGTTTAAGTTCACTTAAGCCATAACCGACTGTATTTACGTGAGATACTGTGACTCTACACGATAGACATTTGGACTGCTGTGTGTGTATTTGAGCGCTGAGAAGTGATTGCGTGCTGTATGAGAACTGAAGAAGTGGAGCATGCGCGAGAGAGAGAGAGAGAGAGAGAGAGAGCACTTCTATCAGCGCGATTCCGCCTATCCCGCCTTCACTAACTTTAAGTTAATCGACAACGAATTGTGACTCCCTGGGAAAAACGGGACGTCTGGTCACCCAGTCCCTAACCCTTCGGGTGCTGAGGTCATTGTTTCAGATCACTAGTTCACGTTTTGGTAGCCTAACGTTACCTGTCCGCTGTGGCTGCCATACTGAGACTAGATATGCAAACGCCTCTTAATCTGATTGTAATCCAATGACAGAGACGCACATTTTGAAAGACAAGACAGTTAATTTAGACTATAGGATGTATTTTGAATGTCCGGTAGTCCTCAAATAACATTTTAGTCCCGTCTCGTCTTGTTAACGAAGACGCGGCATACATTTTGTCATAGTTTTTATCATCAGATATTAGTTTTAGCTCGTCAACGTCTCGTCTTAGTCACAGAAAAAAGGTTAGTTGACGAATATTTTTCGTCGTCGTCTTCGTTGACGAAATTAACACTGCTATTGACTCATTTTAAATGCTCTTCTCCCAGATCCAATTAAAAGCTTTAGCTCACCTCGATGACATAAACACAACAAGTCATTACCCTGCCAATTATTAGGCTCTGTAGTCCTCCAGAACTGTTTTCAGGACAGATGCGATAGAAGAGACTCTATTGGAGCAGTTTACAGCATTTCATCACCCACTGCTGCTGTTCTGAAGCATTAGTTCATGACTTTTCTGATTATGACAGACATGGAGGTAAATTAGCTTTTGTTGTGTTGTTCTTCCTCATGTTAGATCAGCATTGACAGAGCAAATGTACAAAGCAAAAAATCCAGTGTACATTTAACTCAATTCGAGTCAAATTTAACACTCCTGATATGTATATATGACTCCCTCCATTGTGGAGTTAAAATAACACTTTCGAAAGTGTGAAATATGTACATTACTTACAGAGTACATTTAAACTCTTATGGTGTTAAAATGTACTCTGAGTAATGTACAAACCCGATTCCAAAAAAGTTGGGACACTGCACAAATTGTGAATAAAAACAGAATGCAATGATGTGGAAGTTTCAAATTTCAATATTTTATTCAGAATACAACATAGATGACATATCAAATGTTTAAACTGAGAAAATGTATAATTTTAAGGGGAAAATAAGTTGATTTTAAATTTCATGGCATCAACACATCTCAAAAAAGTTGGGACAAGGCCATGTTTACCACTGTGTGGCATCCCCTCTTCTTTTTATAACAGTCTGCAAACGTCTGGGGACTGAGGAGACAAGTTGCTCAAGTTTAGGAATAGGAATGTTGTCCCATTCTTGTCTAATACAGGCTTCTAGTTGCTCAACTGTCTTAGGTCTTCTTTGTCGCATCTTCCTCTTTATGATGCGCCAAATGTTTTCTATGGGTGAAAGATCTGGACTGCAGGCTGGCCATTTCAGTACCCGGATCCTTCTTCTACGCAGCCATGATGTTGTAATTGATGCAGTATGTGGTCTGGCATTGTCATGTTGGAAAATGCAAGATCTTCCCTGAAAGAGACAACGTCTGGATGGGAGCATATGTTGTTCTAGTACTTGGATATACCTTTCAGCATTGATGGTGCCTTTCCAGATGTGTAAGCTGCCCATGCCACACGCACTCATGCAACCCCATACCATCAGAGATGCAGGCTTCTGAACTGAGCGCTGATAACAACTTGGGTTGTCCTTGTCCTCTTTAGTCCGGATGACATGGCGTCCCAGTTTTCCAAAAAGAACTTCAAATTTTGATTCGTCTGACCACAGAACAGTTTTCCACTTTGCCACAGTCCATTTTAAATGAGCCTTGGTCCAGAGAAAACGCCTGCGCTTCTGGATCATGTTTAGATATGGCTTCTTTTTTGACCTATAGAGTTCTAGCCGGCAACGGCGAATGGCACGGTGGATTGTGTTCACCGACAATGTTTTCTGGAAGTATTCCTGAGCCCATGTTGTGATTTCCATTACAGTAGCATTCCTGTATGTGATGCAGTGTCGTCTAAGGGCCCGAAGATCACGGGCATCCAGTATGGTTTTCCGGCCTTGACCCTTACGCACAGAGATTGTTCCAGATTCTCTGAATCTTTGGATGATATTATGCACTGTAGATGATGATAACTTCAAACTCTTTGCAATTTTTCTCTGAGAAACTCCTTTCTGATATTGCTCCACTATTTTTCGCCGCAGCATTGGGGGAATTGGTGATCCTCTTCCCATCTTGACTTCTGAGAGACACTGCCACTCTGAGAGGCTCTTTTTATACCCAATCATGTTGCCAATTGACCTAATAAGTTGCAAATTGGTCCTCCAGCTGTTCCTTATATGTACATTTAACTTTTCCGGCCTCTTATTGCTACCTGTCCCAATTTTTTTGGAATGTGTAGCTCTCATGAAATCCAAAATGAGCCAATATATGGCATGACATTTCAAAATGTCTCACTTTCAACATTTGATATGTTATCTATATTCTATTGTGAATAAAATATAAGTTTATTAGATTTGTAAATTATTGCATTCCTTTTTTATTCACAATTTGTACAGTGTCCCAACTTTTTTGGAATCGGGTTTGTACATATTTCACACTTTTGAAAGTGTTATTTTAACTCCACAATGGAGGGTGTCATATTACATATCAGGAGTGTTAAATTTGACTCGAATTGAGGTCATTGTTCATTGTGTGGTCCGTGTTCAGGTAAAAAAAAAAATGTAAACAAATTTATCCACAAAACAATGCATGTTTACATTTATTTATTTTAATTGAAACATTGCAAATCTTTTTCCCTGCACCAAAATGTCTTCACATTCAGTGTTTTCAATACATGTAAAGAACATGTTCTTACAACAATTAAAACGTAATGTCAGCAAATCAATGCAAAGGCACAAAATACATATTCTTTTTTGGTCCATATGTATTCTGAATGTCATTGGGTTTATAGTGCTTACATTTATCTGCTTAAACAACAGCATCTCATTCATTACCATCAACGCTGAATGTATGTTAATGCTCACTGAACAAAGTCTGTGCCAATGGCGTTTGGACCTCCTTTGAGTAGTCTCTTTCTTTTTTTCAGCACGACAAGATGTGAAAGAATCATATCAAAACTATTAACAGGTGAAATATCAGAGACAATTATCAATTACAATAATAGTTTACTCAAAACATTTACCCAAAAAATCTGTCATCATTTTTTTTATCCTCATGTGATTCCAAACCTGTATGGCATACATGTCATACATGGTGTCTGTGGAACGGCATGCGTATAAGTAAACAACAATTCAGGTGAACAATTTGTTTTAAGGGATAGTTCACCCAAAAAAAATTATGTCATCATTTATTTACCTTTTTTCTAATGCCGTATTCCCTTCTTCCTTTTTCGGAACATGAAAAGTTTTTTTTTTTTTTTTATGTCCCACACGTGCTTCTTCATATAATGGCAGTACGGCGATTAACATCAAGCTTTTAAAAAAAAGACGCAAAAGTATCACAGAGTGGTCCCACGTGACACGTGACACATATTCAAAGTGTTCTGGGTATATCGTTCTGGTGAGAAACAAACCGAACATATTATTTGCAGAATATCCTGACCTGACTGTTGGTCTCTGTGCATGAATGCGCGTTCATGAGACTCTATTAGCAAAGCAGTTCAGTCTAACTCAACCAGGAGAAGTACACAAGTTGTGAACAATTAAGATTAATAAAAACACAACATGAAATACAATTTATTTGCTTTTTTCTCTGAGGTAAATATATCTGCTGTGCTTATTGCAACAGGAAGTTATCACGTTCATCTGTCAGCTGTCATTTTGACTGACATGACAACTGAAGCTCTGGTCTGGAGTCAGTGAAAAAGATTCAACTCGGTGAAGAAAGTACACAGATACGCTCACAAAGACCAACAATCAAGTCAGGATATTTGTTAAATGATATGTAAAATTTCAGTTTGTTCATACTGCCTTATTGTATACCCGCAGAACACTTGGAATATACAGCACATGATGCATAAGACCACTCTACTATACTTTTGCTTCTATTTTAAAAGCTTAATGTTAATCGCCATAGACTGACATTATATGGACAAGCACAATCGGGACATTTTATTTGAATCTCCTTTTGTGGTCCGAAAAAGAAAGAGGGACATACGACATTAGACAAACTCAAGGGTGAGTAAATGATTATTTTCATTTTTGGGTGAACTATCCCTTTAACTCACTGTAAGTGTATATATTTTTTTTTTGTAAATGCAAAGTCAGTCTTACTGGAAAATGGGTCGCAATTCCTGAATTCCATGCTGATCTCACTGCACTGAGGCAGGGCTCCGCCTATCAAAATGAATGCACACAAATGGGACAGCACATAAATAAATGACAGTACAAGTATACCAAAAACTCATATCTGATCTGTAGTTCATGCTACTCATGTGTCATATTCCAAGTCTTGTGATGGCACAAATTCACTTTGAATGGTGAACAATTTAACTCACTCAGTATAGAGAGTTTGAGTATATCAAAAAGTCAAAGTCAAAGTCAGCTTTATTGTCAATTCTGCCACATGTACCGTACATACATACAGAGAATTGAAATTGCGTTACTCTCTTACTCCCTGGTGCATACAGATAACACTAAACACAAACAGTAGAACGCAAAAATACAGATAAGTACAAATCAAATATATATATATATATATATATATATATATATACATATACACACACACATACATACATATATATATACATACACATAGTACATATATATATATATATATATACATACACACACATACACACATACATACACAAAAATGCAACTATTACAAATATACAAATGTAGGACATGTAGGAAAAAAATAAAACATTAAATAAAGAAAATAAAAATAATAATATAAAAAAAATGGATAAAGTGGCATAAGGCACATGGCAGATAGTGCAAATCAGTGAAATAAACAAACAAACAAACAGTGCAGAATATAAATGGTGTAGTGCAAAGAGCTTATCAAGACTATTTAAAGTGACAAGGAGCAGTCTTTTTTATTCAGACTGTCAGAAGAGGTAGTTGAATGAATGAGGTCAGTCCAATGCTGTACAAGTGACCGGTGCTTGTCTCAGTGTGAGTGTGAGTGTGAGTGTGAGTGTGAGTGTGTGTGTGTGTGTGTGTGTGTGTGTGAGTGTGTGTGAGTGTGGGGGGTGGTGGTGGTGGGGTGGGGGTCCGAGTTCAGTGATTCGTGGGGTAAGAGAGGGGAGGGGGGGCAAGGACGGGAGGGAGTTCAGCTTCCTGACAGCCTGGTGGATGAAGCTGTCTTTCAGTCTGTTTGTCCTGGCTTGGAGACTCCTCAGTCTCCTCCCTGATGGTAGCAGACTGAAGAAGTTGTGTGTCGGGTGGGTGGGATCACCTGCAATGCTGAGGGCTTTGCGGGTGAGACGGGTGTTGTAAATGTCCTGGAGGGAGGGGAGAGACACACCAACGATCTTCTCAGCTGCTCTCACTATCCGTTGAAGGGACTTGCGGCAGGACGCGTTGCAGGCACCATACCACACAGTGATGCAGCTAGTCAGAATGCTCTCGATGGTGCCTCTGTAGAAGGTGCACATGATGGGGGCCAGGGCTCTGGCTCTTCTTAGTTTGCGGAGGAAGTAGAGACGCTGTTGTGCTTTCTTGGCTAGTGCTGCAGTGTTGTTGGTATATTGGTATATTGAAAAGTTATTTTCAAACATATACATATGAATATATATGAAACACACACACACACACACACACACATATATTATATACACACACAAATATGAAATATACACTATATTGCCAAAAGTATTGGGTCGCCCCCTTCTAATGAACAGGTTTGACTACTTTATTAATTTCTATGAGTACAAATCTTAATGTTAAAGCATATAATGTTATTCTAGGAAATTGTGTGCTTCTAATATTATAGCAACAGTTTGGACAGGACCCTTTTCTATTCTAACATGACAATGCCTCTGTGTATAAGGCAAGGTTCAAAAAGAAAATGATTGATTCAGTCAGTGTGGAAGAACTTGACTGGTCTGCATAAAACCAAGTCCTAATCCCAATTTAACACCTCTGGTGTGACTGTAAATGCAGACCTTGAGCCAAAAACTCATCACCAAACACCAATGACTTGTACATATGGGTACAGTCATTTTAGACACTTCCAAAACTGTTGCAACAGAGATTTTAAATACATGAATTATGTTTCCATCATTGTTGCTACAGATTTAGAAGTGCATTTTTCTGTTCTAAAGAAGGGGGTGTCCCAATACTTTTGTCTATATAGTGTATGTACAAGTCATTGGTGTTTGGTGATGAGTTTTTGGCTCAAGGTCTGCATTTACAGTCACACCAGAGGTGTTAAACTGGGATTAGGACTTGGTTTTCCAGGTAGTTTAGGACTAACTTCCAGGTAGTCAAACATGTTCATTAGAAGGGGCCGACCCAATACTTGTGGCAATATAGTGTATATGGAAAAATCACCCAAATCCAATATAGTGACACATCAACATTATGAAAACTCATTCAATTAATGCTTAACATAATCACAAAATTTGGTCAGGAGATACAAGAAACAATTACAGATATTGCTCTTTTAGATTTGGGCAGTTTACGGTGGTTTGATTTGACATCAATTCAAATTTCATCTGTGAGAAACGTTTTGGATCGTTTAGGCACAAATTGTCAGTCCTGTGTCTCGTGTTTCCCCTCCTCTTGTGCCCATATTTGGTCTTCCTGTTCCTGTCCTCATTATTAGTTTATTAGTTCCCAGTCCTGTGTCTTATTTAGTTCATTAGTCCCCAGCCCTGTGTTATTTATCATCTAGTTTAGTCCCCTGTACTTAAGCCTTGGTTTTCCCTATGTCCGGTATTGTTTGTCTTATCCCCCGTGCTCCATATGTTTCCTTGTGTTTGTGCTTCATTAAAAGAAGATTTGTTTGTGAGTTCCTCGTCTCCTTGCTCCGTGTTGCTCCCCCGAGAGTGTGACACAAATAGCATTATTAAATAATATTATTTTTTAAAATACATATAGTAAATTAAGTAAAACATTACTTTCGATGTTTTCCTTGTTAAAACCAACTTCCCCGTCTGCTCCGCATTGTGAGTGAAAGAAAATATCTCTCCGAGGAAAGTGTAGGAGAGCACAGGACATAAATATCGCTATAAATCAATATGATGTTATAAAATACATATTTTAAATGAGGTAAAACGCTTACTTCAGGGGCCCGTTTCAGAAAGGAGGTTAAGTGAAAACTCTGAGTATGTTAACCCTGAAATGAGGGAAACTCTGGGTTTTCCGTTTCAAAATGGGAGGTTTGTCAAACCCGGGAAAGCAGGGTAAGTCAAGCCAGTTTCTGAAAGAGAGGTAACTTATACTCAGAGTCCGTTACCGTGGTAACTTATGCTGTGAACCTAACCTGGTCGGGAGCAGGTTTTCTTCAGTAAACCCAGAGTTTCTTTCCATCTCCTCCCCCTTTTTAAAGTGTAAGCGATGTTTTAATACCTCATGCATTCATTCACGCTGCAAAATTGCTTTTCTTACTGAGTATTTTTGTCTTATTTCAAGTACAAATATTTAAAAATTCTTAAGTTAAGATCCATTTTCTATAGATAAAAAATATCTAGATATTTAGTCTTGTTAAAATATAAAAGTGTTCTCCATAGGGTAAGAAAAATAATCTTAATGCAAACGGAAACAAGAATGGGCTATTTTTAATTTATTACCGCATTGCGAGATAATTATAAAAATAAAATAAAAAATCACTTAAATTAGGTTTTTTTCCTTCATGGAAACAAGACTAAATACTGTATATTATTTATTTTATTATAATTTTTTTACACCGTATTCATGTGCATATTTATTTGAGCGGTCCTATTTTAAATGGTAGTTTTCTTCAAAACATCGGAGATGCAGAGCACATTATAAGTCCTGTATGCAGAATTTAAGGAAAGTGTGCATCGCTTAAATACTGTATATTATTTATTTTATTATAATTTTTTTACACCGTATTCATGTGCATATTTATTTGAGCGGTCCTATTTTAAATGGTAGTTTTCTTCAAAACATCGGAGATGCAGAGCACATTATAAGTCCTGTATGCAGAATTTAAGGAAAGTGTGCATCGCTCTCACGCTCTTTCTGAGATTTTTTTTTCATGAGCACAAATCCGTCAAAGAAGAGTATCACAGGACTGTAGGTCAGAGGTGTAGAAATCATTTTAAATGAGGCTAATCTGATAAATGACGTTCACTTGATAACATCTTTCTGTGTCCTCTGGAAGTAACCCAATAATCAGAATTTCCTTCAGGACCTCCAGTGTGGTTGGATGCATTGATGACAAGCATATCCCCACCATCGCATCTTCTGAAAATGAAACTAATTACTGTATGGAATGGAAGGATGCCAGATCGGTAGTACGAGCCGTAACCACCACCACAGCTGTTAAATAAATGAATTATTCACAATTTTTTGGTCATCTTTATTTCCTAATACAAAAGCAAAAGTTATTCTTTTTATTTTTGGATTTTAGAAATCTTCCAATACTTGACCATCACCTCTTCATCTGTCAGTGGTGCTGTGCAGGTTCTCCCTCTGCCTTCTTGCTGTCTACAAGTCAGTAGTTAATTTTATTACTCTAATTAAGAAATGTAACAGGTTGGATTAGAAAATATTTAATTATGTGAAATGAGTGTTAGACTATGTGGAAAAAGCTGCAGCGCATTGAAATAGACATTGAATGATATTTAATGTCATAAGTTTGTAAAGTCATTTATCCCACACCCATGAACCTTTCATGTTTAAAGCTTTACCTTGATTGAATTGTGTTTTTATACTTCATTTTTAGCTGCTGCCACGTTCTTTTTTCTTCTTTCTGTCTTTTTCCTTTTTTTTCTTTTTTTTTTGTGGCCATGGGATACCATTAAAATGAATATTATTTCAATAATTTACAGTTTTCACCTCTGATATTATAACAGTTATTAAGTTATTGACAGTTATTAAGAATTAAAGTTACGCATTGACGGAAGTATGTGCGCTGACGTCTTTTTGGCGGGAGCTGTTGCCATGGTGAATCGTAATTTCGGAGCTCCACTGATCATGACTTTTCATAGTCGTGGTGCACGCGCTAAACTCAGAGTCAACCTACTTAGAGTTGAGTAAACTAACACAATTCAGCTGTTCTGTAACCAAAAACTCTGAGTTTCCCATCTCAGAGTAAGTCAACTCTGAGTTCAAGTTTAAACTCCGAGTTGGTTGAACCTCCTTATTGAAACGGGCCCCTGGTCTTTCCCTTTTCTAAACGACCTTCGCGTCTGCAACTGCATAGCATTTCAAACCTGTGAGAAAAGTTTAGGCTCGTTTAGGCGTGCACAGCATTTAAATATGGTCATAAAGTAATATAATCTTATATAAAATACATAATGTAAATGAGGTAAAGTTAAAACAATTACTTTTGGTGTTTCCCTTGATAAAACCAACTTCCCCGTCTGCTCCCCATCGCAAATGAAAGAAAATATCTCTCTGAGAAAAAGTTTAGGAGAGCACAGCACATAAATATAGCTATAGATCAATATGATGTTATAAAATACATATATTGAATGAGATAAAAACACTTACTTTCGGATTTCCCTTATAGAAAAGAAACGACGTCCTCATCTGTTCCGCATCGCGAGTGAAATGAAATGTCATTGAGAAACGTTTATGTACACAGAAAATACGTTAAATATCATTATAAAATGATATGATATTACAAAACACATTTTGTGAGTAAGATTAAACACTTAATTTCGCAGTTTTCCATCCTCATATGCTCCGCATCTCGCGCAAAGAAATGGCGCTTGTGAAAAATATTTCAGATGGGTCAGGCGCGCACACGAGCAAATGTCCCGGTTGTGACTAATAACACTCCGCGGTGTTAATAAGGGTGACTCTCTGTTTTTACACCGGCCAGAGGGTGCTGTTTACACTAGCTAGTGTTAATCCTCTAATTACTCTAAAAGTCCTCAACACTAGGATTTTAACACTGGAGATTTTGCTGTGTAAGAGGAGGAATCAGGTTATAGATTATCCAGAAGACATACATTTGGTTGGTTATTATCTTGAAAGTCCATGAGAGGAACACAACAAACTCACTGAATGTCTATAGTGGACTAAAATATAGTGTTGCCAACATATTTTATTTCAGCTAGTTCCATAGCAACATTTTGCATTTATATTTATTTTACCTTGAAGTATTTAAATATAAACACACAACAAAATTACTAAAATTTAACCAAAATTAAAATCAGGAAAACAGGAATATATAAATTAAAACAAATGCAAAATAAAATAATAATAATAATAACTATAATAGTATATTACTTATACTAAAACAACAGTGTGCTAGATCTACACTGCTTCAAAAGTGGAGCTTCAAGAGCAGGAATGGGCAGCCCTGCTTTAGATGATAATCATTAAGTGTGAATATTTTTTGTACTGTTAAACTCTACAAAAATGGGGGGGGGCTGAATCGTTCAGTTCCTAGTAGGGCTGAACGATTAATTGCATTTGCGATAATATCGCGATATGAAAAAATGTGATTTTTCAACCGCAGAGGCTGCGATTACGCTGTCACGTGACACGCGAGAGTAGGAGTAAAGCGGTGTGTTCGACTTGAAGATCGATCGTATGACATCAAAGTACGGTGAGATAAAGCATAAGGAGACGTCCGCTCTCTTATAGCTCTCACAGTACTTTGATGACACACACAACGATCGGTCTAGCAGCACTGCTTCAAGTCGAACACATCTAAGCAGTCTTCAGAGGAAGCATCAAGTTGGCACACTATGTTGCCAAGTCCGCAGTTTGCCACGGGTTGTTTTCATGTCCGCGGGTCTTTCATAACATGCAGAATTGACGCGCTACATGTA
>CM049856.1:16807863-17055363 GCA_027422415.1 Schizothorax lantsangensis
AGTTTTCCTTTCTCTTTGGAGTGTTACAAGCTGTTCATGCATAGATAAGATCCCTAAAGTTGCAAAGACTAAAGTCTCAAAACCAAAGAGATATTCTTTATAAAAGTTTAGACTCGTCCACGCCCCCCTAAAACGGCTCATTCAAACACGCCCCAACATGTCTACGTCACGGTGTGGGAAGATTTGCAAAACACCGCCCAAATGTATATGCAAAGAAAGAAGGCAGAACTATTATTCTTGCTGTAGTATTGTTGCTGCGCCATGTCGTGGAGATGCTGTAAATCAGTGGTTAAGTTATATGTACAACACTGTTCCAGAACAGTTCAACCCAAATATTAGAGTGTGTGCAGCGCATTTTACGGAGGACTATTTCCTGAACCTGGAAGAGTAGCCTACAATACTGGCTTGCACAAAGACTGTTTCTATAAAGTGGGGCAATTCCAACTTTGCAAGGAAAGTCTGGCGCTTCTGACTCACAGCCTGTAAGTATGTTTTCATATTTAAAGAATTTGCCAATGATGATTCAAATGCGAGTTTTGAGCAGTGTAGAGTAGTGCTTGTTGTTTGTCTTTTCTCCGATCACAAATGCAGACATGGTAATGTTTACGCGCGCGATGCGGCGCGATGCAACGCGACGCGTAAAAAGACAGTATAAGTCATTATAATCAGTAATTATGTCCCCACTGGTTCAACAAATGCCTCGTTTATAATGGGTTTTATTGTTTTTGTGTTGTCACGCTGGGACACGGCATCACATCATGGTAAGGGGTGTAACATTTCCGTCTCACGCTTGAGGTATTCGGCCAATCACAACGCACTGGATAGCTGGCCAATCAGAGCACGCATTGCTTCTCACAACGATGAGCTTTGTAAAAATTGGCACGTTTCAGAAAAGCGGAGCATAGTGGAGCAACAATAATGTACAGTATGTGGAAAATAATGAGTTTTTTTAACTTTAAACCACATAAACACACTGCATTACACCAAATACACAAAATAATGTTCTTTTTAGCAACGTCATATGACCCCTTTAAGTAGCACAGGTAGTAGCAAAATGATAGATTTTTATTTTATGCCAAAAATCATTAGGATATTAAGTAAAGATCATGTTCCATGAATATATTTTGTAAATTTCATACCGTAAATATATCAAAACTTAATTTTTGATTAGTAATATTCATTGCTAAAAACTTCATTTGGACAACTTTAAAGGCGATTCTCTCAGTATTTAGATTTTTTTGCACCCTCAGATTCCAGCTTTTCAAATAGTTGTATCTCAGCCAAGTATTGTCATATTCTAACAAACCATACATCAATGGAAAGCTTATTTATTCCGCTTATTTATACAAAACCCTTATGACTGGTTTTGTGGTCCAAGGTCGCATACGTGTAGTTAAATATTATGTGAAGTTAAATATTAAGTTTATATTAAAGGTAAGTATTATAAATGTAAAAAAAAAAAAACCTGCACAAGCATTCACAGTAAATTTAAAGCAATATTTCACCACAAGTCTTCTGAAGCGACACAATAGCACTCAAATCTCATCTGCACTTATTTACATTCAAAAATGACATGTCAAGACATGTTGTGGCAGCTTTGGCGTGAGAATCAATGATGTTCGACTTCACTGATGCCAAATCTGGTGCAACATGACTTGACGTGCCATATTTAAATTTATGAATGAGATTTGACGGTCATGATGGAGGGGTAGATTTTCAGCAAACTTTTATGGTGCTTTTATTTCATTTTGGAGCTTTACAGTCCATTTTACCATTAAAAAACAACAGAGCAGAGCATACTAAAAAACAGCCTATCATCTCTCAGTATGGGGTGAATAAGTTTCATTTTGGGGTGAACTATTCTTTAAATATCATAAACAAGATATAAATTAACAACTATCAGAGGATAACAATAACAGAAAAAATAATAATAAAAAAATCCTCAATGCTTTTAGGAGACAATTAGACATACAAATGGTGCATTAAAAGATTATATAATGTTGAACTTACCCAGAACGCCCAATCTGTAGTTCATAGTGACGACAATCACGTTTCCATAGGCAGCAAGAACGCTTGCATCAAACATGTTTCCTGTTCCCTCCATGTATGAACCACCATGGATAAACAACATCACAGGCTTCTTCCGACGATCTCTAATATCTGTGTAAAACATAAAATGCATAAAAACATATTATTAACATATTATTAACATATATAATATCTAATAACACTGCTGCAGCATCACTGTAAAATAAACAGTAATGATCTGCTTAGTGAAAGACTGATATTATGCACTTAAGAGCTCTTGTTCATAAACATATACTGTATACAAAACATATTGCTATTTTTCAACCATGCACATTAAAATGACAATTATAATAAGAAATATAGTTCATACTACAGTTCAAAAGTTTGAGCTCGGTAAGATTTTGCAATGTTTTTGAAAGTCTTTAATGCTCACTAAGGCTGCATATATTTGATCAAAAATACAGTAAAACCAGTAGGAATTGTGAAAAAAATATTACAATTTAAAATAATTGTGTTCTTTTAAAATATATTTTAAATTCTAATGAACTCCTGTGATGCAAGGTGAATTTTCAGCAGTCTTCAGTGTTTTCAAATTTTTCCTTCAGAAATCATTCTAATATGCTGATTTGCTGCTCAAAAACATTTCTGATTATAATCCAATTTTATTAGTATATTACCTATTATTAATAGCTAATATTATTGCATATCTATGTTGAAAACAGTTGTGCTGCTTTTGTGAAAATCTATTGATGAACACAAAGTTAAAAAATAACAACATTTATTTGAGATATAAATCTTTTGTAAAATTATAAACATTATATGTGACCCTGGGGGCGTATTACAGAACGTTTCTTATCTTAGGTCTTAACTTAAGATATGATGTGTTAAATTAGGATCTTTCGTAAATTCGTATTACTGAAGCAAATCTTAGCTTAATTTGAGATTCTTATCCTATCTTACAAAATCGTATCTTATCTCTAGTTAGGAAATCTTAAATGGCATTATCAAGTTCGACAATCCACTCTCAGGTCTGTTACCAAGCAACCAACACTGCGTGAGCTGCTGATGAGGGAAACAAAAGCTACTTCACTTTGAAAATCGCCTTTTGCAAAAAAAACAAAAACAAAAAAAAACCGTAAGGCATTAGTCCCTTGCACTACAACCAGTAATGCTCCGTGATGCTTTTGTTGGTCTCTGTAATGCTGGTTGCAGTTCCTGTGCTAACTGTAATATCATGTTGCGCAACAATCTGTAATTACTTATAAGTGTTTTGTCATCAAAATGTAACATCTTCAGGGTCCTCCAAGAGTCTTTCTACCATTAAACATCTCCGTCCTTCATTTTCAATAATTAATAAATGTAATGCCATTGTTGGACAGTGCAACTGTAAGCGGTTTTTCCGTTAGCTTTCAAATAATTTTGAAGTTAGGACAGCTGTGGTGTTGCCCTAAAGTTAAGACAGTTTTTAGGATTTTTTTGTCAAGTTAGGAGGTTTCTGTAATACCCCCTTCCTATCTGTTGTTAAGATAGGATAACGCACTTTGGAAATGCTGTTCTGTAGTAGCTTTTGTCCTAAATGTGCTCCTAACTGAAATTACCATGTTTACCAAACCGATAAGATGAGATTTTAAAGTTAGGATCTTTCTGTAATACGCCCCCTGGGACCACAAAACCAGTCTTAAGTAGCACAGGTATATTTGTAGCAGTAGCCAACAAACTTCATTTTTGGACTTCATTTGGACAACTTTAAAGGTGATTTTCTCAATATTTTGATTTTTTTTTTTGCACCCTCAGATTCCAGATTGTATCTCGGCCAAATATTGTCCTATCCTAACAAAACAAAAAAGCATATTTATTCAGCTTTCAGATATATAAAAATTTATAAATCTCAATTTTAAAAAATTGACCCTTATGACTGGTTTTGTGGTCCAGGGTCACATATTTGATCCATCCTTTTAAATCCATAATTTCTGAATAAAAGTATTTCTTTAAAAAAAGGATGGATAAACCATTAAAGGAATAAGAAAAAAATAAACCAACATCATTCATTCATTATCTGTAATTGGTAAAAGAATAATGCACATAAATACATTTCAGGCTTATTTAGTGTACTGATACCTCCCAGTAGCATTTTTCTTCTTCTTTTTTTTTTGCACACACTTTATATTGCCTACTCTTTTTCTAAAAAAAGATTGTGGAACAGTATTAGTGGAATTAGCAGCGTGTTACCATTTGATGGTCTTTTCAAATAATGAGTCAAAGAAGAGGAGGCAAAAAAAAATTGTGGCTGATATTGCTTCCAGTTCACTTATCACTCTTAAAATAGAAGGTCAGGTTGAGCGCACTGCATTATGGGATACAGTACTGTGAGTGCTGTATGTTCCATTGCATATGACACATAATGGCAAATGTAGTAGCCCATACTGCAAAAATAGTTAGAATAGTACGTTAGTTCATGATTTCTGACCATATCCTCAATCGTCTCCTCACACTCTGGGATCTTTTGGCACGGTCTGCCTGGCATTGGCTCATCATTTCTGCACTCTGCTGGCACAGTCTGTCTATTTCTCTTCCAAAACTCTGTTGCTCTGATGTATCTCTGTATCAGTTAGTACAGTCTGTGTGTGTTTCTCTCTCAGTCTATTTGGAATACAAAAGCTCAGATAGGTCAGACTGAACGATTCCACCATCTCACGTCTTGGATCCCCTTCTAGATGCTGCATTGGTAGAGTCCTTACCTTTGTGTGGTACCTTCTCTGTCCTTCGACCCCATCTAAACTCCCCCATTTCAAGTCTCCAGATTGGTATATTCTGTCTCTTTTAGATTCACATCTATATGTGCTGTTTATTGGTACGAGTTGTTCCCCTTCGCTTTTCTCTCGCAGTGTGTTTGAGCTGCACATGCTCATGCATATATACATATGCTCTTGGAGATGCTTGTGTGAACGTGTGTGAGTGCGATCGAGTGTGCGAGGGCATTCAGAGATGCCCAGTTAGCCAGTGCTTCTGTGGTGTGCAAGCGCTGTAGATAATTCATATGAAAACCAGACCATGCAGAAACATAAATAACTACCACGACATCTGTTTACCCCGAGAGAGAAGGAGAGGGTCTGAGAGAAAGAAGGAAAGAGAGTGGGTGAGAGCGATGGGGGAAATCATAAAAGAAAGAGTGAGACAGATGAGAGAGAGAGAGAGAGAGAGAGAGAGAGAGAGAGAGAGAGAGAGAGAGAGAGAGAGAGAGAGAGAGCCTGAGAGAGAGAGAGAGAGAGAGACAGGAAGAGATCAAGATGTGAAAAGGAAATGGCACACAAAAGAGAATAAAATAAAAGTTACACAGACCAAGGTCCTTTCACGGACACACAAAATCACACACACACAGGCAGCTGTGATGCTGAGTCGCTATGGAAACTGCCTCATCTCTCTCTCTCTGTCTAATAGAAGCTCACAAGCACTGACTCACTCATGCCTGTTGCCACGGAAACAAATTCTACGCACGTATTTGCACGCCCGCCTGCATCACCACCTGAATCTCGGGTTACAAACGCATTACAGCGACTGCACCCTCACACACACACACACACACACACACACACACTTTTTCATCTTAATCTTTGCATGCACACAAACACCTCTTCTTGAAGACAAACATGACTCTTTATAAACACAAACACAAACACAACCTATGAGCATGCTCGCACACTCATGCACAAGTATGGGCACTCGTATGAACACATTTCTGGGTTCTCTTTGAATACTGAGACCAATGGAAATATAAACAAGTTCAATTATCCCAGAACCAACAGAGTGTCTCTTTCGCAAGACTAATATTAGACTGTTAGATTTTTTTTTTTTTCCACCGGCTTTGATATGTGTTGTTTCACACCCTCGGTGCAGCTGAACGGAGTAAGAGTTACTTGGTAGACGTCGGTGTTGAATCAGTGACACCTCTGATTCAGCCAATCAGATAGCGCTGTGTGGATCAGGTGTGTTGTTAACAGCCAATCAGATGATGGTAAATCTTGCTTTTTGTGTCATCGATAGGCAACACCATGATGCCCGTAGGAAGGAAAAATCACAATTCACACTTGTTTCTCCAAGGCATCATTGCAATTAAATGGAGAGCTAATGGAGATTTAAGGTATAGTAATGTCATATGTACAATAACGTTCAAATGTTAGAATTTTTAATTTTTTTGGTCACACTTTATTTTAAGGTCCAATTCTCGCTATTAACAAACCATTAACTATGAATTTTGCCTCAGTAAACTCCTAATTTACTGTATATTAATAGTACGGTAGTTATTAGGTATTGGATAGGGATGTAGAATATGGTCATGTAGAATAAATGCTTTATAAGAACTAATAAACAGCCAATATGTTAATAATAGGCATGCTTATAAGCAACTAGTTAATAGTGAGAATTGGTCCCTATACTAAAGTGTTACTTTTTTAGAGATGGTTTTAAAATAAATTTATACTTTTATTCATTTTATTGATCAAAGTGACAGGAAAGACATTTATAATGTTACAAGTTTCTACTCTACCAATTTCTACTCTAAATAAATGCTATTCTTTTGATCGGAATCCTGGAAAAAATTAATCCTGAAAAAAAAAAAAAAAATTCCACAAAAACATTAACATTAATAATAATCAGAAATATTTCTAGAGGAGCAAATCAGATTATTTTCTAATAGATTTCTAATATATATTTTCTAATAAATTTCTAATATTTTCAAAATATATTACAAATATTGAAATTTTTAAAAACAAATTAAAATAGAAATTTGATATATATTAAATTAAAATTTTCAATTTTAATGATATTTCACAATAATACTGTTTTTGCTATAAAGATGTCTCCAACTGAACTCAGATCTGCCAAGATGCAGTTGATTTCAATATGAAAGTTTCTCATCAAATTATTTCAAGACCAAATAGTAAACTTGCTAATATAATGCTATTTGCCTTAAAGGGGTCATATGATGCGATTTCAAGTTTTCCTTTATCTTTGGAGTGTTACAAGATGTTCATGCATAGATGAGATCCCTAAAGTTGCAAAGACTAAAGTCTCAAATCCAAAGAGATATTCTTTATAAAAGTTAAGATTCATCCACGCCCCCCTAAAACGGCTCATTCAAACACGCCCCCACATGTCTACGTCACAATGTGGAAATATTAGCTTAATGCCGCCCAAATGTTCTCGCAAAGAAAGAAGGCGTGGTTTCAGTAACCGCAGTAGTGTTGATGCAGTCATGTCAGGAGAGACGCTGTGTGTTTCTAGGTGAAAGCAAAAGCACTTTATTTGGCCTTCGAAAGTAGATGCAATTAGGAATCATTGGTTAAGATTTGTTTACAACACAACAGCACAACACAAATGTTCGAATTTGTGCAACGCATTTTATGGATGATAGTTTCGTGAACCTAGTAGAGTACAAGGCTGGCTATGCACGAAGGCTATTTCCAAAAAAAAAAGAAGGGTCAATTCCAACTTTGCTATGACAATCTGGCGCTTCTGAATCAGCGACTGTAAGTATTGTTATTAGTTCAAGTATTTGCTATTGACTGTTCAAATGCGGAGTTTTGCGCATAACGCGTCGTGTGTGTGTGTGTGTGTGAGGGGAACAGGGTCACATCACAGCGGAGTGTACACAGCCCGTCAGAAATCGTCTTAACCGCGGCTTGTGTACTGCAAATACATACGAGCATCATCACTGTGTCTGTCACGCGACTCTGTTCCCCTTTCGGGCTTGAACTGATAAAACTAACTTGAAAGCTGAAGCTCGTGATTATTGTAAGGGGCGTTAGATTTCCGACGCGTGCTTGTGGTGTTCGGCCAATCACAATGCACTGGGTCAGTTGGCCAATCAGAACAGACTACACTTGTTGGAAGGAGGGGCTTTGTAGAAAACAACGCGTTTGAGAGAGGCGGGGCATAGAGGAACTACAATAATGTACAGTATTTGAAAAAATTATGTGTTTTTTGAACATTAAAGCATGTCAACATATTCTGTTACACCAAATACACAAAATAATGATCTTTAAAATAGCATCATATGACCCCTTTAATTTTATAGGTTTGTACCTATACATGTCACATGTCATGCCTACACATGCCAGCTATTGTCTCATTTTTACTTCTCGCAGGATATTTAGGAGAAACAAAGATTAAATCATAACTGAGAACTCTAACAGCTCGACAATTTTCCTCTGGATGGGTCTGATATTGCCAATTTTTGATTCCATTTTTAATCAGAAGAGATTCCAGTGTTATTTGATTGTACTGGCATATATGCAAATCATAGTTCACCTTAGAGAATAAAATTAATTCATCATTTACTCATGCTCATGTCATTCCAAACCTGTATGACTTGCTTTCTTCCATGGAACCCAAAAGGAATCATTTATCAGAATGTCCAAGCACCTATTTGTGATTAAATAAAAGTGAATGGTGACCAAGACTTGTCAAGCAAAATGTTGCATGAAAGCTTTCAGTGAATTTAAATTTAGTCATTAATCATATGACTTCAGAAGACTTGTAATATTGCAGACGAGTCATTTGGACTGCTTTTATAAAGCCTGACAAAAGCTGTGACAAAACTCTTACTTTCACTAAATGGAGCATCTTGTACATTCAGCTAAACATCTGCTTTTGTGTTCCAAGCTAGAAAGAAAAGTACACAAGGGTGAGTAAATGATGCTTGGGTTTTCATTTTTGAGTGAACTACCCCTTTAATGTCAATAATACTGAATAAATGTAGAATAAAATGCTGTAAAAGCAGATTTCTCCAAACTGACTTTTTTTTCTTTCTTTTCGCTGCAGTATTGAGATATTTTTTGTGAGTGATGCATCGAAGAGAAGCACACAGAATCCACAAACATCTTATCTGGGACAACCCTGCTTACGAATCCATGAGTATAATCTTTGTGTGTGTGTGTGTGTGTGTGTGAGTGAGTGAGCGAGGGAAGAATGGGGAGACACAGGAAGAGAGAGAGACCGTATGCAATGCGTTAGCCTCAATATGGGATGGAAAGTGTTTGAAATAGAGCGAGAGAGAGAGGGAGTGAGAGAGCAAGCACAACGCCCAGATCCTTTCAACAGAGGCCTTAGTATCCTATTCGCTTCAAAACATCCTCAAAATACAAGAACGCTATTCTGTCTCTCCTCCTCCAAGCCTGCATCTCTCTCTCTCTTCCTCTCCTATGCCGCACCTCCCCCTCCCTCGTTCTCTCTGATCTCTTGCTTTTCCTTCTACTCTCCCCCTCTCCTCAACTCTCTGCCTTCATCTTTGCCTCTATGCTCTCGTTATGGGACTTTCTACACCTCTCCATCTTTACTCTACGTTATTTACAGGAAAGTAAGGCAGAGAGATGGGGGAACGGGATCGGGACTCGACGGATTCGAACCCGGGTCCCCGTGAGCCACCGGCTCTCGTGTGTCATGAGCAAACGCGTACCTTTTTTTGCACCACGACCATCCCTCCCTTCTTGTTCCTGTCTGCCGCCCACACATCCTCTCTCACTTTCAAAGCTCCATGAATCTCATTTCATCATATACTCGTCTTTATCACAATGTTTTTTTAGCGATCTCTCCCCCTCCGTGATCTCAAATTGGTGATCTGAGCGTTCCCCCTCTCCTCCTCTCTTTCATCTCTCCTCTCTTCCGTTCTCCTCCTTTCCTCCGTCGCTGCTGTGCGTTTCCTCTCCTCTTCTCTCCCGTGTTCAGAAACGCAAAATTGGATTAGCTGGCAGTGTCTCTATTTAAACCTCTGCAATTAGAGACGCCCGGAATCTGAAAACTCAGTGCATAGAGCGCGAGCCCTGCACATGCACAGACATGTATGCTATAAAGAGTGATCGTCTTTTTAAATGGAAAGAGCATGAAATAATGATACTGCAAAACCCTGGTAATTGCTTAACTATCTATTATCTTAATATACTGTATATACATTTGATGAGACAATACATGGAATTTTACTGTGAAATACTATTCGAATATGTTTTTTTGTAAGTAATGTGTGCATATATATATATATATATATATATGACCCTGGACCACAAAACCAGTCTTAAGTCGCTGGGGTATATTTGTAGCAATAGCCAAAAATACATTGTATGGGTCAAAATTATCAATTTTTCTTTTATGCCAAAAATCATTAGGACATTAAGTAAAGATCATGTTCCATGAAGATATTTTGTAAATTTCCTACTGTAAATATATCAAAACTTAATTTTTTGATTAGTAATGTGCATTGCCAAGAACTTCATTTGGACAACGTTAATGGCGATTTTCTCAATATTTAGATTTTTTTGTACCCTCAGATTCCAGATTTTCAAATAGTTGTTTCTCGGCCAAATATTGTCCTATCATAACAAACCATACATCAATGGAAAGCTTATTTATTCAACTTTCAGATGATGTATACATCTCAATTTCAAAAAATGGACCCTTATGACTGGTTTTGTGGTCCAGGGTTTAAGTAGTCTCAGCCTCAGACATCGTGCCCATTGACTGTTGGCTGAACATCGGGTGCATAAGGCAAACAAAATGAGAAACACTTCGGGAGTTTTGTAGTTGTCATCTGATTGGTTGAATTTTACAGGATTTCTGAGAAACGTGTATGTTGCATTTTTCAATGACACACCTGGAAACAAACCCGCAGTGACACCAAACTCTCTCGTGGAAGAAAAAAGTTGTGTTTACAATTGTGACAATGATCATTTACCAGCATCAACTAAATGCTGGACTTTTAAAAGTATAGGCAGACTCTGTGCCACTGTTGTTGTAAACTTGCACAACGTTCTTGAATTAATTTATTAGTTGTATGCTGGTCTGTTATTGTAGGGACATCAACTTTACATTTTCACCTTCCAAAACATGAGGCTGAATAAAACAAACTGTGATTGGCTGCTTCACATGTCTGTCAGATGACCTCTTGGCCAGCTCCTGGATCATTAATAGCAGGAATGGAGTCCAGAGCCTTCAGATCTGACTATGTGAGACTAGGGTTTAGGCAGATTTTTAGTGAAAAACAACTTAAAATGTAAAGTTAAAAGTATGATTTTAGAAGGTTTGGAATAGAGCATGAGAGTCGTATAGATTACTTTTATAACACTTTAATGGTGACTTTGCATCTAAAAATTCTCAGTTGCCATTCACTTTAATTGGATTTGCCTAGATAAAAATCAATTTATACATTCTTCAAAACTTTTTTTGTTTAAACAAATGAAAGAAAGTCATAAAGTTTTGGCATATTTGGTAAATGTTTTTTTTTGTGCAAATTACAGAAAGTATAGTGTTCTCCCCACTAAAGAACAAGTCCCCGGGTGACACTTTTAAGTTACAAAAAAAAGTAATATTTCTTCTGATTTCTTTTATTACCTATGTACATGTGTTAAATTTGATGTTGTTTAGTTAATTTAAGAATGTATATGCTAGTAAAAAATAATATATTTAAAATACATTTATTTCATACTAAGTATAGTTCAAATCTATTAACATACTTGTATTTACTGACATATTTATTGAGACTTACTGATACAAAAACTTACAATTCATTTTTTTTAGTAGTACTTCTGCAGAATGCACAATATTAGGCCTAAAATGTGTTTTAATGACACTATTGATGAGGTTTGTATGATCTTTGAAAAATATCACTCTTTAAATGCAAGATATTTAAAGTGTACCAACAGTTTACTTGCAATAGTTCCACTTTCACAATCAAATATACTCCAGTATATCTTTAATTTAACTTCACAATTAAAATGCATTAAGTACAAAATTAGTCGTTCAAATTTAGAAGACTTTAAGCATACCAGTTTAGTATACCACAAGTGCAATTGCAGAGTATTTTTATTAATCACATAAATATGTAAATGTATATGTATACTTAGCATGAAATAAATGTATTTCAAATACATTTTAGTATATTTATTTTTCACTAGAGAATACATGTGTGTGGTTCGTGTTAAAGGGATAGTTCACCCAAAAATGAAAATTCTGTCATCGTTTGCTCACCCTCAAGTAGTTCCAAACCTGTATGAATGTATTTATTCTGCTGAACACAAAGGAAGATATTCTGAAGAATGTGGAAAACAGAGCAGTTCTGGAGCACCATTGACTTCCATAGTATTTTTTTCCCTACTATGCCCCAAAACAGCCTGGTTACAAACTTTCTTCAAAATATCTTCCTTTGTGTTCGGCAGAACAAAGAAATTCATACAGGTTTGGAACTACTTGAGGGTGAGTATATGATGACAGAATTTTCATTTTTGGGTGAACTATCCCTTTAAGGCAGATTTTTATGAACTGATCACCATCATGTGACCTACTTTGACCATACCTATTATTATAATGAACATCAATATATTTAGTACAAAGCAGATTTAAGTACTTCCTATGGGTTGGCAAATGAATATATATATAGCCTACTGACATAAACTGCAAAATATACAGGCACCAAATGCTGTCAATTTCTGGCAACCACAGCTGCCAGGTTTTTGTTTTTGAACACAACACAGAAACACACATTTAGTGGAAACTGTGAAAGAGTGTTACATGGAGTGAACACCATGCACACACACATTTGCAAGGACACCCACATACACAAACACAAACACAAATGAGCTCAGACACAACAGTATATGCTGTAAAAACACACATATACACAACAAGAGCTAGTCAGCAACTTTCCCATCATTATTAAAATCTGTGCAATTATTTTGTTTTTTTATTAATAAATTCTAGGAAATATTAAGATATAATATTAAGTCATTTTAAATACTATTAGAACATTCAGAGTATATATTTTCTCTGCTCCTAAAATAAATAAATCCAGCCTGTTGTCTTTTACAGACTTACTGCATTAGCTACTCTACTGCATTCTCAGCCGGATGCATGTCAGCCAATGAGATTGCACTAAATCACAGGGGGCTGATGGGATTTGTAGTTTATTGATGTCTGGCTAATCCTTTGCCATTCATCAAAAAGGACACAAACGTATAATGAAATCTTAATAACCGTCGACGGGAGATTATTTCTAAAATAAAAGCCTGTTGTAATGAAATGATGTAAGAATCATTTGTTTTGAGAAGAGATTCAAAATATATGCAGCACAAATGACCACACCAGCAGTGCATGAATTAGTGCATGTATGCTTGAGCATATGTACATGTTTGTTCCTGTGGCTAGTTGAGCTAGAAGCAAAATGCAAAAATATACAAGACGAAATAATCAAGAGAAATAATGGCACACATTACAACCGCCCCCCAAAAAAGAGTCTGAAAAACAAGACAAAAAGGGAAAAACATGCAAGAAAAATACCTTCGTCCCTCGGTCTGTTCATCGAAGACTCATCGTGTTTTTTTGTGAGCGGACCTGGGGTTAAGACAAAAAGGGGGGAAAGAGAAAAGACAAAATTCAAAAAGATTTTACTGCGCTGAAACAAAAAGAGCAAAAAATTCCAAAACAGCAAAACAAGAAAAATGACAAACTAGCACGAGATCATGTGTCCCAATTTAAAAGAAGAATCAAAAACAGCAGCCAAAGCAGAAGAGCAAAACAGACAACGAACTCATAGAAAGAGAAAGAGAGAGAGAAACTGATGGTGGTGTGACACTTGCTAACATCCCTACTAGCAGCTACAATGTTGTCACTTTTCTTCCACAGTTTTCCATCCACACTCACTCGTTCGTTATATGCCAGGTTTTCAATGACAAATGTCCAGCCATCTTTCTTTGTGCCCAGAGAGAGAAAGTGATGAGACATGTGGAAACACTGTAGCAAAGCTGCGTTTAGTGCAACGGCCCTCAGGAGTCCTCTGACTTAATGTCCTGTGGGACAGTAACTCCCCCTCACAGGATAAGACTGCTGAAACTGTGATCTCTCTTTTCCTGTCTTACAAACAAACAAATAAACAAATGTCTTGTGTAATGCTCTTAAGAAAGCATCTGCCAAGGACATACATTGATAGCTATAAATGAACATTTTATCCATTTAAATTTACAAACAATATCAGTATCTTGTGCAAAGTGGAGTTTTAAGCCAAATCAGGTTTACTGTCTCTTTTTCACATTGCAGAACAATGGACAAAAACAAAAAGTGGAATACATTCGCAATGTGAAAAATTACAAGAAACTCGACTATGACTCCTTTCTATCTTTTTGTTCAGCAGCAAAAGTAACCATAGATTTCACCAAATTAATGTTACAATAATTATTTATTATATACTTTATTATACACTATATATGGGTAGTTGACATATCAATGTGTCCTATGGTGTGACAGCAAAAATGTAAAAAAATAAATAAAAATAACCTGTAACATTGAAGATAAACCTCTCTCATGCTATTTGTAACTCTAAGAATGAAGATACATTTTTCTCATGTTATTTGCATGTTAAGTTTTTGTTTTCTACATTTTTGCTGTGTCATAGGACACTGTCCAATTTTTATTTGTCAACTACCCATATATATATTGTATAGATAATAATAATACATGATGCAACCTGGTTTTTGGATGTTACAATCAGTATTGTTAAAGTAAAACTATTAAAAATCATTTGCAGCAATTGAAATGAAGCTGAAATAAAATATTAGATGAAATATGTAAACTTAGAAGAAAATTTAGAAAATTAGAAATGAAATAAATAATCTGAAAAAATAAAAATAAATAAAAAATTATTAAAACTATATCATAATATAAAAAACACAAAACATTAATACATAACAAAAATACACCAAACATAACAAAATTAGTAAAAAATAGATAATTTAATTATTATATAATATAAATACCATAATATACTGGTTATATAAATATACCATAATTTTACATGAGTATTATGGTATTACCATGGAATTCTTTGTAGTGCTTTGAAATACCATACTAAAAGCCTGGTAAAGTACATGATATTCTAATCATACCCTCACAAAACAACAGCATTTTTATAAACAACTTTATTGAAACAATAACTGTTGTAACTATGGCATTATGTAAACTATAGTTAGCATGCAGCTATAGTTTTGACATTCAGGTGCTGGATGAAACTGTATTGAAAGTCAGGTCTGATGTAAAAGTCTGATTACTTCTAGTTATTAATCTGTAGTTTCTTCTCATTTCTGGTCTCATTCACCCCACTGAAACAGATCCTAGCATTTATCAGCAGGTGCTTTAGTTTGTATTGCAACAGTAGCGTTCTGTCTCTGGCTTGAGGATCTGGAGCTGAGAGGATCTAGTGCCGCGAGACACATTAGCATCTGTCGCTAACTCAGGTTAAATGCTAAATGTTTGTGTGGCGACAGCCATTAATGGGTTTTATCAGTATGACCCCCTACCCCCTCTCTCAGTACTGGCGGTGGGCCTGTAAAAGACGAGATAGAAATCGTCTCCATTTATTTACCGTTTATCTGCTACACAGGCTCTCCACACCAATAGACCACACACACACACACACACACACACACACACAAACCCCATTTGTCATTGCTGTGCATATAATTCTCACCCTGTCTGTCCAACATACACATAATGCACATATATACAGCACAACTGTAGTCTCATAAATGACTCCAAATGCTCTTTTTTTTCTTGAAGCACATACATTCACAATTACATTTAAAGGGAAAGTGTCATATTTTCAGTGTAGTAATCATTTTTCCTAACCCAAGTTAATACTGCAGAAATAAGTAAAAGCACACCATTAGTACGTTGATTTTTGTGCGAAGTCCAAATAAAAAAACTGTACATGTTATATAGTGTGATGAAAGAAGTATTTCAAATTATCAGTTTGTTTGAGCTAAAATCCTGAAGCGTGAGTCTTTGACACCGCATGATTTCAGATGTAGTCTGCTTGAGTATCCAGACCAGCCCAACACAGAAACACTGGCTTAAAAAATAGCACAACAGTTAGTTTCCAGTAGTAAAAATCCACTTCATTTTCGCCATAGGGGAATTGATTTTTTAAAATAACTTATAAACCTTTAAAAACAGACATACTGTGAGCTGCAAGGTTGTTAATCGATGGTATACACTTTTGTTGACGCTATCAGTCCACATTATTTTAAGTTACTTTTTAAATAATCATGTTTTATAGCAGAATTACTGGTAAAAACTACATTACCCATGATTCTGCAGAAAAAAAATGTCATCAATATTTCTTGAATCTCACACTAGTTTCCTAATAAACACAATAAATGCAATCATATGGATCAATATTTACCCATCGTTTGTAATTCAATTATATGCTGCTTCATGGAACTGTAGTTCTTTACCACAATAAAGTACTCGGCCTTGTAGCTTTGAAGTTAGCTTGCTGGTTTGCCTCATGAGTTTTAATTGTTAAACAAAGACTTTATTTTTTTAAAATATCTATGGGAAAAATACTTTCATAACCAAGTTCAATGAAAAAGTGGACGGTCACTGTTGCACTCTATTGTGTGAGTTTGGTGTGGGACTATCGGTTCCTATCGGGGAAAAAAAAGGCACAACAAGCGTTTGTGAAACAATTTTACAACTTTGTGCCTCTAGTGGCACCTAACATATACACATTACATACTTCACCTTTAAGTACACTGAAAAAAATGGTTTCTTTAAGTGAAATAAATAAATAAATAAAACAAAGATCATTTGGATTAAATTCCAAGGGAAAATTGTGTCAAAGTCAATCCTACATCCTACTTTATTCAGACACATGCACATTCCTTATATAGTCGAGTGTGTGCACCTTCTCGCATGTTCCTCTGAGCTGAATCTCCTGAGTTGCACTTAAGCTTTGAGACTCGATCAATGCTGACGTGATTTTCAGTTCAATTCACCATCTCAGGTCAGTTCTTCCAGTAAAGGCTGGAGAGCAGGAGACAGGTTGATGGGAGTATGGAACGAGCGCGCGTGTGTGTGATTAAGTCTCAGCAACGTCAGCACTTTATCGACACTTAAAGCATTTGGAGATCAAGCTTTCACTATTTTACTGGTTCCTGCTTCCGACTATATGGTCTACAGCCTCCATTAGGGCTCAGGCTTTTCCGAGAAACCTAATCCTGCTGGCCTTTGAAGACGATGCACCAGCTTTAAAACTAAGGCCTAGAATTCCCCTCTAAGTGAAAGAAGACACGAGAGATGCCGTCGATGTGGAGGTAGAGAGGAAAGCATGATAATGAAGACTTAAAATGGAGGAAAGATCATTTACGTGGGATGAGTCTTGGGTGGTACGTGGGCTGGTGAGCGCCTGGTGCGGTGACAGTCAGAAAGGAAAAACCAGGCTCCGTGAATGTGGCGTTACTCCCAGTCTGAGAGATGGCAGCGTGCATCTTGAGCCGCCGAACAGTTTGTGCAGTAAACACTTTCTTTCCTGAGAAAGTGTGTGTGAGCGAATGTATATTTGGTATTTTTTGACAGGAGTGTGTGACAGGAAACCCGGCAGTACGCCATCCCAGTGTAACCAGCAGGTTTGTCCTCTCTGACAGGCTTGCCGTGTAGAGATGTCTTCAGTATATTCTCTCTGTCTCTCTTTCTGCTTGTCTCACTCTCACTGTCTGCAAGGGGAGCAGACCTAGAAAAACAGTACATGAAAGCAATCTGCCTTAAAGGGCTGATGTCATGTGCTCAATATATATCTCCCCTCCATTAAAGACTCTAGATGAGCCATTAAACAATAGCTACAGCAGTTTCTTTCTTTCTGTTTTGTATGAACTCTTACACTGTGTCCTAACCAGAAGTGACATGTCCAGTTTCCAGCGGCAGTATTTTCTCTGTCCATTCTTAAAGCAAAAATACTACACAATCTTGGTCAATCAAAGCATGTTTGATGTTTAATATTGAGATATGTGTAGCAAAATTTGATCAGTGAGATTTTGATGTGGGCGGGGCTTATGAGCACAACACTACGGAATTACAAACCACATGACCAATGAAATGTCTTGTTGCACTAGTGACTGGATAGAATACAGTAACTAACACAGTGTCCTAACCAGGCGTGACACATCAAGCCTTCGGGAAGTAATTTGTCTGGACACCTTCAAAATGAAATTGATGCGTGACATGCTAATCGCGTAATTTTTTTCCCCCAAACCAGTTAAGCACAAATTGTGGGACTATGGAGGGTGTCAGGGACACTAAACATCATCACGCTGAACAGGAAAACTCATCTACTCACTAGTCCGAGTTTACAGCCTCTTTGTGTTTATACTTACAGTCTTGCAAACTATTCAGACGTTCTTTTTTACATAAAGAGTTGTCAAAAGCTTAATGTTAGTGACGTTGAAGTCATGCGACCATGATATGTTTTGTTCGGTCGCACTTTATTTTAAGGTCCAAATCTCAATATTAACAAACTATTAACTATGACTTTTGCCTCAATAAACTCCCAATTTGCTGCTTATTAGTAGTTAGTAAGGTAGTTGTTAAATTTAGGAATTGGGTAGGATTAGGGATGTAGAATATGCTCTTTATGTGCATGTGCTTTATAAGTATTAATAAACAGCCAATATGTTATTAAGGCATATTAGTAAGCAACTAGTTAATAGTGAGAATTGGTCCCTATACTAAAGCGTTACTGTTTGTTTATAGCCTAACTTTAGCTTTTTATTTCTGGATTTTATGGATAATCTTGGATGCTGTGGATAATCTGGATAATCTCGATGTGAAAGTATCATGGGTAGTTTAGGGTCTCATTATTAACTAGCTGCTTATTAGCATGCATATTACTAACACATTGTTGGATTATTAGTGCTTATAAAACACATATTAAAGGCTTATTCTGCATGACCACTTTTTAAATCCCTTAATCCTAGCCAATACCTTAATTTAACAACTAATTTATTAACTATTAATTAAGCAGCAAATTAAGAGTTTGAGGCAAAAGTTGTAGTTAATAGTGAGAATTGGTCCCCAAACTAAAGTGTGACTGTTTCGTGAACGTTTGTTGGTCACAAAGCTAATTTTCTACAAAAATCCAAAAGCCAAAGCTAACTTCCTGGTTGGCCTACAAAATGATCATCATCCTTGCAGCACTCTATTGACAGCCATTAAAAAGTAGCCATCTATTTTGACAAATGTTTTTGTAAGCAACATAAAAATCAAAAGTACTTTAATAAAATATCACAGTAGATGTTTTAGCAGTACCCAGTTCTTTTTTGGAGGATCTTAAAAGCATAAAATATAGACTTTTTGCATTTTCCACAGTCTGCTGCCTTGCACGTCACAGCTCACCATTGACTCTAGTGAAGGGCTTGGTGAATTAACTATGACTTTTGCCTCAATACACTCTTAATTTGCTGCTTATTAATAGTAAGGTAGTTGTTAAGTTTAGGTCTGGGGTAGGATTAAGGGATCTTTATCAAGGGATATATATTTTTAAGAAGACTCATGTCTCTTAAAGGGATAGTGCACCCAAAAATGAAAATTTGTCCAAGATTTACTCACCCTCAGGGCATCCTAGGCATGTCTGACATTCCTCTTTCACACAAACACATTCAGAGTTATATTCGACGTTGTCCTGTCTGTTTCAATCTGTATAATTGCAGTGAATGGTGCCCCTGTTTCTGAATCCGAAAAAAAAGGATCCATCCATCACAAAACTACTCCACACGGCTTCGGGGTGTTAATAAAGGACTTCTGAAGCGAAACGATGCATTAGTTTAAGAAAAATGTTGATTCTTAAAACTTTATCAACTGAAATGTGCAGCTTCCGGTCTCTCAAGCAGGCACGTTCACGACAAGGCAGTCGAGCGTATGACGTAGCGAAAGGCGCAACGTAAGACATGCCTAGGATGCCCTGAGGTTGAGTAAATCTTGGACTAATTTTCATTTTTGGGTGAACTATCCCTTTAAGGCTGCATTTTAAAAAATCAAAAACTACTATTAATATACTGTGAAATATTAATACAGTATTAATACAAATATTAATACATCATTACTCTTTGTATGCTGATTTGGTGCTAAAGAAACATTTCTTATTATTATCATCACTGTTGTGCTGCTTAATATTTGAGTGGAAACTGTGAACTTTTTTCAGGATTCTTTGTTGTTCAAAAGAACAGCATTTATTTGAAATAGCAATCTTTTGTTACATTGTAAATGTCTTTACTGTCACGGTTGATCAATTTAATGCATCCTTGCTGAATAAAATCATTTATAAAAAAAATAAATAAATGGAAATGGAAATTCTATCTGCAAGCTTTCTTCATGTATTATGATATAGACACCCTTGGATGTAAACAAAACTGTGAGAGTATGGAAAACAATATTAGCTGTAATATAATATCCCACTTTTCAGCATCCAATCAAATCCTGATGGATGCAGTCAAGCCCCACCTTACATCACCATTCCCACTAAACCTTCTGTTTCACTCAAAAATGTCATATTACAGGAGCGAAATGGGTTGCGGATACCATTTTTATGTTGTTTTTAAAGTCACCCAGTAAGGAGGTGAGCGCAGCCTCAAGTGACATGATGTAATGGCCAGTTTTTCAGTGAAATTTCAGGAGAGGGACGATTCACCGTCGTAATCGTCTCCAAGAGCTCCTTGTAAATGAGGTCATTGAGCACGTGTGTGCGTATGAGTGCGCGGAGCCGTGTTTCTTTGCCGTTCATTGCCCATGGGCGAGTGAGAAGACTGTCCATATCTATATGACATAAACCTTCAGTTACTGCTAGCAATCTCCCAGCTGCTCCCACTCAAACAAGTGTCATCCTTCTCTTCCTCTTTCTCTCGCTCTCCTGTCGCGCTCTATCTATCTCTTGTTCGCTCTTTCTCTCTGGTGAGCTGTCTGCATCTGCTGCATCATGCTGTGCTCTGAAATATAGCTTTTAATAAAGCGTATGGACGGTAAACGCTCGTCGAACCGGTAATAAAACTGGAGGATTCGTGGTGTTTGGCGGAAGCAGAACTGTGGCAGGGACTAACACAGTCGGCTAGACGAGAACACAGCTGCCTTCCCACACAGAGCACAGCTGGAGATAAAAGATGTGTGTGCATCTGTGTAGAGCTGTTGGCTCTAATAGACCTTTCACTGTAAAAGAGGGGCTGCCATGTTGTTAGTGGTACGTGCTATGGCAAATGACACTACTATATTGCTCATATACTTAGGGTTGTGGATTCAAAACAAACCCCTAGCGCTAAGCACTGAACTTTGGTTTGTGTCAATGACACATCCTTCATCGTTTGTGCTACAGACATAATTGATACCTCAAATCATATGGTTGAAAGACAGATGCTATTATTATTAGTTATCAGACGTTTTGCCTGAAGCACAATAAAACAGGTTGAAGGAGAGACCCAGGCCATATATGAGGGCAAGAATATCATAAGGATGAAAACTGACAATAATAAAAAAGTGAAAGGAAGCAGAAAGCTTTTTTAGGAGCAATGTTTTTAGTTTTTTTTGCATTCCCCCATTACACTAGCAGAATTTTAATATATTTTTAAATAATGCTGCTTTTTAAAAGAAAAAAAAGTAATACACTCTAATATGCTGATTTGCAACTCAAGAAACATTTCTTCTTATTATCAACGTTGAAAAGTTTTTGCCTAATATTCAGAGCTGGGTAGTAACTGATTACATGAAATCTGGATTACATAATCAGATTCCAACAATCATGTACTCATAATTAGAGTTCATTACATTTTTAAATACTCATAATTAGACTACACTTACTTTTTTATTGATTACATGATTACATAAATTCACACAATAGCAATAAATTATTCAAAATGAATTGATTCTTACTAATTATTTTTCATCTTTTAAATGTTCCTTTCTAAAAATGCTTACATGACATGGAGGTAAACAAATAAAACATTTCATTTTATTTTGATTGATATTATTTTTAAATAATTAATTAGAATTTTACATTTTTATGACTTAATTATTAGCTTTTTGTTTAAATTGTGAATTCCTTTGCGAACCCCAGTATGGGAAACTGTGACATTATGTAATGTTTAATTCAGTTCATGTTGTTAATGAATGGAATTTATTTTCTTTGCATTTTAATATCAATATGGTACAGTATTATCTTATTTAAATCAATGTGTTAAATGAGTTAGGTCAAAAGTAATCTAAAAGTAGTCTGATTATATTATCTAAATGTGTAGTGTAATGGATTACATTACTAACTACAATTTTTGTCATGTAATTTGGAATCGTTAACGGATTACAATTTGTAAGTACCCAGCATATATATATATATATATACAGTATATTGTGTGTGTGTGTATAAATCACCCTTGAGTATTATGAGGAATACAATCAATTCACAAGTAAAACATCCAGTTTTATTCTGGTAATGACAATTTAGGCAGAGATATGATTATTTTGAATGCAAGAATGCTTAAAAAAAGTCCTAAATAGGCTTGTATTACTTCATGGAAAATAATAATTTCTTATTCTTTCCTTTTGAATTTGGGGTGACGTGAGCTTCTGTGAGATTTGACCAAAAAGAAAAGAAAAAAAAAAACACCCCCCAAAAATGCAAACTGCATTCAGCACAAGACTTCGTTACACATTTGCGCTGTTACCTGATTTGCGCAACTTGTCAGGTTAACATGACTCGGGCGGTACAATAACAAACAGAGTGTGCAAACAAGTGCCGCTATCAGTGGCCACAATTAATGCTCACTGAATTGCCCGCAGTTGTTTAGAGTGATTCGATAGGGAAAACAGCAAGACAAATTTTCGTATGCAGCTGAACTGTACTGTACTTAGGAGGGAAAAGAAAAATATGGGAGAGAGAGAGAGAGAGAGAGAGAGAGAGAGAGAGAGAGGAGGAGACAGTATAATGGGAGATTTGCCTGCAGGGGATTGTCATGATCCACAGCATTGGTTACAACCCTTGTCCCAGTAAGAAATGACTGTTTACTCTATGTGTGTGTGCATGTCACCCTACATGATATGATTGCGGCAAAGTGGCTTTAGGCACATATGTATGCCAGTGATTGGGTTTATACGGGTGTTTGTGCCGTGATGCAGATGTGTATATCGTAGAGGTTTGCCAGCTGTTGTGCACTGTGGGGAGGTGGACGGTGTCACAGCTCTTAAACCACCACACACAACACGGCTGCGGCCAAACACATCAATATAACTGATATCTGATCTGCCCTCGGCTTGGGTTCAAAACATTCCACTGACTAGACAAATACAAACACATTTGATCCTGTCACACTGTATGAACACACACACTCAGAAGCTGCATGAATGCGGTGTTCTGGATTCAGATGTGTTTAGCCATGCGTTCTGCTTTTCTGAACAGCTGCATGGTTGTGAAACTGTGTTTGTTGGTGAACAGCATGAGTCGATAGTTCATCGCAGAGGTGAATCCAGCCTATCTACAGCTATCATAACATTCAAATTCAAACATTCACTTTTTTTTCGAGGCTGCTCCAGATTTGCTCTGTTATGCATTAACTTTGTTTCAGATGTTTCTCTTAAAATCCCTGTCCCTGTTAGGCAAAATCAGTTCTCTCTGCGGCCATCTTGATAACAGCCCCAGGCAGCTATTCTCTAGTAGCTGTACAGTGTAGAAAGACCGAAATTTACAAAACTGTTTGTCAAGATTGTTTCAATAACCAACAATAAAATCTGACAACAATATAATAAAAAATATAGCCTATTTAGCTTTATAAGCTAAAAATGACTATTTTTACACTGGTCCAGCTAATATGCATGCTAATGCATTCTAGAGTAAACTGACTGGCCAATGTCTCATTTATATATAAGAAAGGATTTCAATTCGTATAACCACCATGATAAAAGTTACGAGTTTCATTAATTTCTATACAAGAATCCATATTCACCATGTCGCTGAGAAAAATAAAAATAGAAGCAAGACATCTGCATGCGACATCTGTACAGTAATGACATTAATATGAATGTGAGTGGAAGATGTTAATATTAGCTTCATGTTTTTGCTATACAAAAGTTGTTTTTTGGAATACTTAGATGCATTAAAATCTTTTCAATAGTCAAATTCCTGGAGCAAGGTCCAAAACTTTTCTGTGGTTGATTTAATAACACTTATCCATCATAAACCATTATCAACCATAATATTGTTTTACATGATTTTTAAAAATAAAAAATTGTCCTTTTGACAACTGAATTATTTTAGCTTTTATTTGGCTACTGATGTGACTGTGTCCATCATTTTATCAAAAATGACTAAGTGCACCTTTAGAGAGATCTAATTTGCAATTTTTCCGTCTTTTGTTTTTAAATTGAAACCTGATCTCTAACTGTAGATACAACAGATTCCTTGTCATTATATCAGAAATTCTGTCTCTGTGAAATTGCTGTGTGATTCTGCCAATTCCCTGACATTTATTGGGATATAATTTGAAGATATTTTGTACATACTGAGGTTGCTTATTCGAAAACTCTGCACTAGAATGGTGATGAGGAGCATGGCCAGTGTGTGTATGCTTGTGTGTCACGGCTGGGTCATCAATCACCAGCATCATTGATTGAATATTGATCAGCGAGGGCCATAATTCAGCATCTCTATCACATGCAGCCTTACCAGCAGACCCACAGTGGCAGAAACCTCTCCTTTCAAACAAACAATAGAGCAAATCTTATATACTTGTGCCAATTAGAGGAGAATGAGAAGACAATAGGAGCATATGCATCTTATGTACACACGCTCTCCCTCGCTGCCTCTCTGTTTCTTTCTCTCCATCTCTCGTTCCCCTGCAGAAGAATCCTGATCCAATTTTCACCCGATCAAGGGCTGCTAGGACGGCAGAAATAGCAGCATTAGTTTGAGGTTTGTTCTTGCATCAAAAGCTATTGACACCATAGTTCTTCTGCAGCGTCGACCAACTGGTTATTTATTTATTAACCTTCACCAACATCACTAGACCCCAAATGCAACATTCTCCCAACCTGCAGTGCCACTAAGCGAATCTACATTTATATAATGCTGCCAAGATTCAATTGACTATTGAACTGTTACCATATTTTTGTTTAGCTGCGCACCTTATTGATTGTATTAAAGGGATTTTTTATTTGGAGCGCAGCTTTGAATGAAGAGAAGTGAGCGTTACGCTTCAATCTGCTTGACAAAACACGTCTGGGTGAAATCAAATTTCCTCCGACGTGACCGAGAAGCGTTCCCACCTCTGCTTCTGAAGCACAGTCGTACGTCACGTTTTTTCAGAGTCAAATGCCACATGCCTGAAGGAAATAACAGTGCTTGTATGGCAGAGAATGAATAGTGTTACATTTTTAGGTGAATTTAGGTTTATGCTTTGGTTCTTCGTAATTGAAATGCCACACTGCAAGCTCCTTAAACTTTGGCTTTGTCATGACACCCAGTCTTGTTTTCTGCCGGCTGTGCATTAGAATCAACACACATAATGTGGCTTCTGTGCAGTCTCTGCAGTTTAAAGAGAAGAAAACAAGGCCAAATGCAATTCAGTATGCAAATAAATTTTAGAAAGAAACCAGTAAACAATGGTGTCATGGCTTTTGGTTAGATTTTGAAACGATGAATTAACAATATGCAGAAATGATGCACAACACATTGATCAAAAATTATGAGTTAATAATTTAAAGTTAATTTAAATAAATTCAACAAATTTGAATGAAGTCTATACATGAAGTGATCTGAGCTGAAATAGCAGAAATGGGAAGAGCTGGATAAAAATAGACTGACAAACCAAACATTTGCCTCATCTGGTGCTAAACAAAGTAAGCAGAATGAGCAAATAAACAGCACTATCAGCAGACGCAATTAACTGTGTGAGAATTCCTCCTGAAATATTTAGGAATATCAATATAATACGGCCTTGCAAGCATCGCAATAAAAATGAAACAATATTGGCTGTTAAACTGGACGTAGCATTGAATTAGCATTTCCAATTAAGCATTAATCACATAAACTGACTAAACTAATTGTGGCTGATTTGTTTTATTAGTTCAATTTCAAATTCACAGAGAGAGTGATCACTTTTATGTTCTAATACAAGAGAAGATTAGAGGTGAGAAGATGCTTGTCATTTACATCTTATGATTATCTAGCTATCTGTCTATGCAATGCATATTGTCAGCTCCGAATTAGAGTTAAAAAATTAAATATGATCAAATTAATTCTGAGTGAATATCCTGCTGAGTAAATATTTTCTAAATAATATAAGAAATTGTAGCAATCACAATCTTTTTAGCAGAACGCTAAATTAAAGGCAACCATTTTTTGTTTATAATACCATGCATACTAATTTTTAACACTCAGCATAAATGGGCTTTAGGAAGGAGATCCCTTGCAAGATGACCATCATATTTATGGCTTCTTCAAAAAGTTCGAAAATGCCTTAGAAAGAGAAAGTGAACGAGCAAGAAGGATAGATAGATGAGAATTACAGTTCCTTCTAATCCTTTGGCTGTAAACTACACTCACCCACCCACCAACATCAACACTAAACACCCACCAAATGTTAAACTGAAATGGAGAGAAAGTGCCAAGTCCAGATCCATTAAATCCCTCCCAAACCTGTGAATGATTCTCAGCGCAGTGACTGTGTAGGAATCCCCGTCAGTGAGTGTGTGCTGGACGATTTTTTGATAAGACTCACTAGCAGCGCAGCGGCGCTTGGCACACATAAACATGGGAAGCGATGAGTGTGGAGAGTGTGTACACCTCCACAACACTGTCAGATGCATTAATCACTTACTGTGGAGGAACTGTTTTTCTGGGTTGCTGTGAACAAGAGGGTTTTTGGGAGTTTTTTAATGTTGTAGACCCATCTCAACACTGCAAAGGCATCATCAAAGTCCCGTCTGAAAAATTCACACACTTTCAATGCAGTCATACCTCTGCATGCATACTGCAGATCCACTGCATTGCTGTCTGTAAAAATACTGCAACCTTATACACATAAAACACATACTCACAGATTCCCTTGTGTGTACATGCAATTCATCATCATAATTATGAAAAAATATCTTCTCTTGTTATGTGGCCCAGATTTGCTTATTATTTCTTATTAGGGAAAAATCTATTTCTGTTCACAGAAGCTGATTCTTTGAACTCTTGTGTAACTAACACATGGACTTTTTGATGTTTCCAAGTTTACTGTGTGAAAATTCTCTCAGATTAAGATTAATCACTAATTATTTATCTCATTCATTCTTATTTATGATTTTTACATGTGGATATACTGCTGAAAACCGCTAAGAAAGAAAAGGCACAGATATATTTAATATTTAAGATATGAGATATTTAATGTTGCAATTTCTTCTCCTAGACAGCAATAAGATTAAATGGGGACTTCAAAAATTATGCTGTCTCATTAACACTAGATATACTTGACAATCTGTAACACTTTATTTTAATAGTCCACTTTAGACTCTATACTAAATACAACGTTCTGTCATGAAACTCTAGATGGCGCAGGCCGATAGGTTCTAACTCAATCTGATATATGATTATTCACATGTGGCAGCTGATTGGTTTCTTTCATATCAGCAGCCAATGAGCTTGCTGTTCAACATTCAAATACAGTACTTGGCTAGTGCTTGCTGTAGCAGTTGCAGCAAGCTTCAGAAACCCCCCACCTTCCCCAGCTCCACCTGTATAGATCTGCTACGGGGTGATTTCATGTATGTTATATATGGGGGTTATTTCATACATGTTACATGTGCAGGAGCAGTATTTCCTACATGCTCACAGCAGCATGTCTGTGGATGTACTGGCAGTAGCAAGTCTCGGTTCTAGTAGCAACTACTCAGCAGCAGCGTAGCAGATACTGTATATTCCGCCAAGACCAAACACATTAACATTGTCATGTATATTACAATGATAAAACTCTCCCAGAGTTGTCATGACAGAACTCTAAGTAACTTTTCAACTAGATATCAACCATTAGTCATTAGAGTAGACTGTCTGTTTAATATCTGCTAACACTTTATTTTGATGGTCTCTTAACAGACAGTCTACTGACTTTAAGTAACTTTGCAATTATTTACCAACTTATTCTACTAAGCCTAACACTAATCCTAACCTAACAGTCTAGTAATACTCTAATGAGAGTTAGTTGAATGTCTAAAGTGGACTATAGAAATAAAGTGTAACCAGACAACCTATTTTATTTTCAAAGCTAGAGCAAGATTCAAACCTGTGATCACTTGGAAAAAGTATTTCTCTAAGCAGCATCATTTGAGCTGCTCGAAGACTGAAATTCTAGAGTCGCTCCTGCATGGAAGCATCATCCAACTGCAATCTACAGCACTTAGTGAAAGTATATCTACAAATTAAGGAAGACTGATTTACTGACTCACTGTAATGGACAGGCACATTAACACACTCAAAGAGTACACAGAGTTGCTAAAACGCAAAAGTGCTATTAGCATTAGAAGACCTCCTGTGCATATAGTTTCATCATTGAAGAGCTTTCATCTCTCGAACAAACACGCATTGCCTGCCGCACTCCCATGACTATGACAACCCATTTTGAGAGCTGGCACAGTGAGACATTACCCAGCAGTCTCTGCACAACCCATTTACAAACTGCAGCGAGGCCCATTTATCAGAGACTTTAGCACATGCTCAGATTGTTGCCTGTGCAGTTTCAGTAACAATCACTGACTGGAGCATGTTAAATATCTCTTGTGCTCAAAGGAGTTCTTGCTCTCTTTATCTCTGGCAACTACCATTTTGTATGCACTAAATGCAAGTAATCTAACTTAAACCCAATATGCGATTACAAGCAACAGATTAGCTTCTTTTATTGGAGAACAAAAAGAGAAGGATCCCAAGGTTATCCGGAGAACGGGTTAAGAAAAAATTGTCTTATTTGAAGGTGTAATGGCTGTAAATGAGTTTGAATCCTCTGTTTTACGTCCCATAATCTCTCTGCACCCCACACCACTACAGTAAGCTCTGGTAAAGGATATAATCACTTTAGATGAATACAGGTGACTAGTCTAACAGGTGACTAGTCTGGACTAGTCTTCCAATCACCTGAGCTGGGGAGGATGAACATGCTATGCTTTCTTGTGTGGGTAAAAATATGTTTAAAGTGAGTAAGGATGAACATGGATGAAACACAAATGTACCACAGATTAACCTATATGGGCTTCTGAAACTTACCATCCTCTGTGGGAACGTAGACGTTGAGATAAAGGCAGTCCTCACTCTGGTTCTGTACATAAGCCGCAGCAGCATCCAGGTTGTCGGTGAACCATACAGGAAGCATGATCTCTGGCAGCACCCCGTGGATGTTCTGTGGGCACACTGGTGCAAACTGGGTAGCGTTACGGATCTCCTGCCAGGAGCCTGGTGCCTCCGGGGGCTGGAAGCGCCTCTCGCCTACTGGCGGGGTGGCGTAGGGGACGCCCAAGTACTGCTCGACCGGACCCAGAATCTCATTGTTCAGCTCCTTGCGTACGCCCCGAAGCTTCCCATAGCCTGTGGTGACCATAGGGTGCTTGGCGGCGGTGAGGTCTGCCCGCTGGCAGGAGGACAACGCCAGGCGAAGTGCCAAGCCCAGCAGCCACACCAGGCAAGTTTCAGATATACGGCGCGGGCAGGAGCGGGCCATCTCCCGCCGCGATCGTGCCACGCCCACCGATGACATGCTTCGGCTGGAGTGAGCGGCCCCCCAGCGATGGGTGACGAATATGAAACAGACAAGGGCGAAGAGTTTCAGGCCGTCCTGGTGACACCGAAGTTAAGGGCTTTGCGGAAGCGAGGGTGTGCGTATCCTCAGTGGAGCACAGAAGAGGCCTGCTGACACTGAGCGGTGAATAACTTCATCCTGATGTTAGTGCAACATGCGCTTCTATTGCGATTTGCTCATTAGTTTCCTACAGGGAGAGAGAGACAGAGGCAGAAAGACAGATATCATTAACTGCTGACAGTAAAACATGCATACCAACACTATCGAACACAATAAAAGGTAATTACAGTATTGCCTGAGGTTTAAAAATCATATCAACCATAAACATGTGAAACATGAATCTAATTAAATATAATTCGTTCCACTGTATATAATCTTTCTCTTAATGTTTGTTTAATATCTTGGTTGAAATTTCTCCTTCTCTTTCTGGAGTATTCTCTAAGGCGCATAATTACAGATGCGTATCTGGACCATGGGCCGTTCTCTCCAGCGTGTTTTCACATCGTCGAGAGGTGTGCCACAACAACACACATTCACGCTCGGGTACCGGGGGGTGTGAAATACTGAGTGTGCTGCTTAATTGACTCCCTCGGAGGAGATGACAGCACCAAGTGTGTTCATTTTAAGTTCCCCCCAGTTGCTCTAGTTTCTTGGTTCCTGCCTCCCCTCCGTTCCACTTGACTTAGCCGTGCTAGTTTCAATCTCGCTAGAGTAGATGGGGGCATTTGGGCGTAATAACGTAACAAATGACACAACCCCCCCCCCCCCCACACACTAAGCTAAAGACATACATCTACAGGCGGGAATTAACCACATGACATAATGATCTACGAGGAATGCAAGGGAAGCATTTACAGCCATTTTGGTACAAAAAAGACGTTATGAACGGGGACTGGGTGTACAGAGACAGACCAATTTCAAATTGTCCTATAATGAGACACTTAATTCTGGAGTCATACAGGGTAACAGGAATCAGTGATTCAAGAACGATGATGTCATAAGCAATTGGTCCTGGAAACTGCTTCTAGAATGACTAATCTACAGTGGACAGCATGTATCTGTGCTTAAGAATATATGCACACTAGAGGCATCCAGTACCAAGTGGTATTATTTTAGCATTATTTACAGTATATACTATTATTAATTAAATTTTTGATTATTATTTAGCTTTCATTTATTTTGATTTAAGTTTTAGTAATTTTAGCATTTCAGCTTAAACTTATTTCAGATAGTTGCCTTGGCAATAATTCTGATTTTTGTTTAAGTTTATTAAGCTTAGCTTTTCCATCTAAAATTTATATTAACAATAAAAAATAAAAAAATTAAACAATTGTATTGTTCAGTTAACAATAACAACAGTTACAAAGGGTATCTAAAACTAAAATCTGGTACAAACTACATGCAATATTTGACTGCAGCGAGATGCTGGCAAAGCATAAGATGTGTTTACGCATTAAGGGACAGTTTTACTAAACAGGGCAAATTAGCACGAGAGCGCAATTCCAAAACAGCACCGATGGGAGGGGAAATTTCTGCGGGTGATTTACAAACAATGCGCAAATTAAAGAACACAGACGCAACATCTCATTTACATATCGACCACCGCAATATACCAAGTGCAGCACAAATTAGCGTAGTCGCAAATAAAGAATAAACAAATAAAGAAGCCACAGTACGTTGAAAAGTACCGGAGGCCAAAAAATGAAGGTTTGCTAGATGTTTTGATAGCCCTGGTATTGCGTGATTCCTAGTTGAGGGTTCTATGTCATCTTTTATTTCCTGAAGCAAATAAAAAATAACATGGCTTGGCAAACGATATGTTCGGATAATGTGTTCTTCTGGCATTCCAAATAAATTAATACATGTGGAAAATTACTCTCCCTTATACCACGCGCTCTCTGTTCTCTGCGGTGCCTCCTCCTAGCAACAATAATTGCAGCCATTTAAACGCAAAATAGTCCAAACGTTAGTAAAACGCGTTGTGTGATTCATTTGAATACTCTCCTCTCATAAATTTTGTGTCTGAAAGGGACAGAGGCGGACAGTAGTTAAGTATTTTTACTCTGCTTCAAAAGTACTTTTCAAGTGATTTTAGAAATCTATTAGAAATCACATTAGAAATCTATTACATTCTTATTTTTACTCAAGTAAAATTAATTAAAAGATTTACTTGAGTACAAGAAAGTACTAAATTTTTAATGTTCTTAAGTATTAAAGGTAAAACAAACAACAACTTCTATTTATGAAATGTAGTGCAGTAAAAATTATGGCATTATGCTTTGGAATGTAGTGAAGTAAAGTTTTCCATAGAAAAACACTCTAATAAACTACAGATACTTTTTAAATTTACTTGAGTAAAGTAAAAATACTTCACTACTGTCCAAATCTGGAAAGGGAAACTCCTACAAATGCATATTTAATAAGGTCATGTGCAAAAATAACTGTGTCCACGCCTTTTCAGCGCTAATTCGTCACTGCGCATCTTTAGTAAAATCTGACAGTACAATTTGAACGCCAAAAGACGGTTTGCATTGGTGCAAGCTGTTAGTAAAACTGGCCCTTAGGGTCATAAAAATATTGACCATAAGTAGGACTATGTGGAAGCATTGCAGTATTTTCGGATTTATACACTGCTCATGGGGGAAAAATATGTAGTATGGATTTAAATATGGTAAAAAGAGTATTAAACATCTTAAACAGTGCCATAAATGGTTTAAGCACAACCCAACTGGAACAATAGCCGATGTTGCTCTGGAATGTAGACTCCCTTACCGGCTTATTAAATGTCTGTTTACATTTTAACAGAGGAAAATGTGACAATTTCAAAGTGATTTCTGAATTTTGCAAAAAACTGCAGAATAAAAACAAGATAGCTGCGAGTTTTTCAAAGAGACTGTCAGATGGGGTTTAAGGACCAGAAAAAAATGTTTGACTGCCAACAGACACAAGTCAAAAAAAACTTTGAAAAGATGTAGGCTGACTTCTCAACAGCAGAATGCCAATGTGTGTGGGAGTTGGAAGAGTAGTTTGGACACCATGATGGCTGTAGAACCGCTTTAAAGTGACAACCGTTGTCCCAGGATCTACATGGACAAAATCGAGAATGAAGTAAACGTCTCCTCACAGGCCCTGAGCAAACTGTTCCGTTCTGCTGATCAAAGCCTGGAGACTTTATAGAGAAGTAAATGCATGCTAAAGTAAATGTGTGCACAGCCACAAAGAACACACAGCCAATCTGAACAGCTGAAGAAAAACATGTACGTTTGCACAGGCAAAACAGAAACCATCTTACAGAAACATCTGGGCAGCATCCTCGCCGGAGCTGGAAGATTCTACAAAGAAATCAAGAGTCAAGAGCGAAGACAGAACCATCCAGAGAAAGTATTATAATGTTTGCCTTTCTGTTACCAATAATATAAAAGCAATCGTTATAATACTTTTTTGTTTACATTTTAATTCTTTTGTTTAACAGTTCTATCTGATTATTAGACAGACTTCTATCCGTATTAGACAGAACTGTTAACGACGATGGCGAATACGAGGGAGAATGTGAGCACTGTGTGCTCAGGCGCTGCCGTCAAAATAAAAGTCCCGCCTCGAACACATCGGCCAAACAGAAAAACTTATCGCCGATGCAGATATATAAAAAATACCAAATATCCACTAAAAATCACCAACTGCAGAAGATGAGTGAAACACTGGATTTGACGCAACGCCTGACCTTCTCATGACCTTGTGTTTCAAAATCCAGAGCTTAAAACCAAATACTCCTGCATTTTCAATGACAATATAGAGTAATAGCATCTAATAACACAATCAGATTTAGGAGCAGAGACACTTGAGATATGTTGATTTCAGCTCTACTTCAAGATAGTTGAGGATAAATGCAGACATCTGACATCAACAACCCAAAGTCACTGAATAACACTTAAGCAAGAAGTAAATGCATTTATGTTAGCATTATGTACTGCTAGTATTATGTACTGCTAGTAGTCACTTAATAGACTCAAAGAAATGTACAATTATAAAGATGCCGCCAAGTTGCTGTACTGTTAGTTCTTAGCAGTTAAGTGTGGTCAACTGTTTCATAAGGCGATTCACTCCTATTGGTAGTCATCACTCTTTGTTGCAATATAAACCTCTGCTGTCACTAATATCAACTCAAAACTTTCTGAAAATGAGAGACTTCCAATCCAATTCCCTTGGAGCAAACCTGGGTTAAAGGGTTAGTCAACCAAAAATGAAAATTCTGTCATCATTTACTCACCCAAAAGTCATTCCAAACCTATAAGACCTGTATTTCTTCTGTGAAACACACAAAATAATGATATTTTGAAACTTCACAGCACTAAAAACCTAACCAAACACCAGAAGAGATCAACTCGGAAAAGTACATGTGAGGAATTTGCAGTATTAAGAAGATCCTGTTTATGCTTGTGTGTGGATGGGTGTGTTGGAACACCAAAATATCCTAACCTATCAATATTTATGAGACACAATTAAGGCCAAAGATTCACCCTCGCCTGGTGGGGCTGCAATTGAACTTCATAAATATGCAGTTTTTAGCTGACCCCCCACCTTCAAATACACAGCCACACAAACACGCGTATAACCTGCTGAGGTGCTGTTACATCACCGCCAGCGTGTGGTAATAAATCAAGAGCGTATGAAGACAGCAAGAAAAAGACAGCATGCTCTCTCAGCTCCCCAGGTAAAAGGTTTCCGAGCTCATCAAGATCAGGCCCTTGTTATGATATACGCTCAGTAAGCTAGTGAAAATGTCTCCCAGTCATGTGATCAAGATCTCTGACAGGACAAAATGCGCCCTTCAGATATTAAATGGTATGTCAAATTGTGCTAACGGACAACTGACATGAGATGTCAGAAAGTGACAGCAGTGTGACATTTTGATATATTTAATGATAAAAAAAAAAAAACATTTATCCAATTATTTTATTATTACTGTTACTATTATAACACAGTTCTTATTAGGTTTATCATTTTATTATATGAGTCTCATATTAATCAAGACAACATCACTATGTTGTGATGCTTTACATAAAAAAAACTAATATATATATATATATATATATATATATATATACACACACAGTATGTATGTATGTATATATATATACACACACACACACATTTTTTTTGATGATTTATGTTTTTTTGAAAATTACGTTACAATTTCTAATTTATTTTATTAATATTATTATTATTATTATTATCATTCTGCTTTTATTAAACCAAACTCATATTGATTGAGATAATATGTGGACTTTTGCACACAGTTTTAATGGAATTTAAAATAAAATAAAATAATAAATGATCCTGCCAAAGAGTGATGCTAAAGATTTTTAGTTTACTTTAAATGATATTCAGAGCAAAGTCTGCAAATGAGAAGCTTGCAATTGAGCCATCATTACAGTAGCACCTAAATGTTTTGATGTTTCATTGATTGTCGTCTATCCTTGGAAAACACCAAAGACTAAAATACTCGATCGATTGGTGAGGACACGCACATATTTCATTTCCAGTAAGGACACCAGGGAACTTCCTATTGCTGTGGGGGCCGCATGCAATCGGTGATCCAGAACACACAGTTACACAAACACTGTTTCTCTGAGGGAGAGCTTTATTGATAAAACTGGATATGGTCAGTTCATAAATCACTCACAACAGACAATTTCTTGCGAATGTGTGTTTGTGTATGTGAAATGGCCTAGCTGTGTGTAAGAAGCCCACGCGAAGCCCTTGTTGATTAGCTGCGTGTGGGTTAGGTTAGGCCCTCAGGGGCAGCAGTAAGTCTGTGAGTAAAACAACGTACGCCCCTCTTCTGCTTCTCGTTGAATGAAGCAGTGTGTTCGGAGGAAATGCAGTCCTATTGGACCTGCCAATAATGCACTCACTGCTAAAAGGGCATGCAAAGGGACCCTAATTGAGAGGACTGTGTGATGAAATAACACACCGCTCATTCTCCGTCCACTGCAGTAAGTGACTCTGACGCACACTTCCCGTTCGGCTCGGGTCCTTATGCTTAATGCGTTCGGCAGCGGGTTTGGGCTCAGATCCATTTTAGTTCAGCAGATTCAGGAGATTAATGCAACTCTTGAGGTGAGTTTGATAAAAACCTGCGAGGGCACGTACAGATGATTTGAATTGCAAGCAGAATTTTAGCATTTGCTCAGTCGATATGAAAGTGACCCTGAAGTGGCTCAAAGGGCAAAGTCACTAATCCAAGGCAATAAGATATAGAGAATCATCCATATCTCTCCAAAATAATTCTTCTCTCATGACATCATAATGCTCTTTTAGTACTGTTTGCCAAATATTAAACTTCAGTATGAAACTTGTCCCTGCTAAGGCTAACATTACTATTAGGGTAAGATGTGGGATGATACCCCCTTAAGAACAGTGAGTATTTAACACTAAATTTTAACATACTTAGACATGACTTTAGCATGTACATGATAATGATGTATCTAATATTTAATTATACAGTATATGTATATTCAAAATATATATGTGCAGTATATGTCAGGGTTATTACAGTTAACTTAAACTAAAACTGAAACTTTAGTTTAACTTGATGTACTGAAATAACTAAACTTAAAACTGAAATAAAAAATTATGAAAACTATACAGACACACAAAAAATAAAAATAACAAAACACAACAAAATTACTAAAACTTAAAAAAAAAATATTCAAAATATTATTAAAAAATAAACCTATAATAGTATCTAAATAATGTTTAATGATTTATAAAAAATATGTCAATTTAAAATACCAAATCAAATATTTTATTTAAATGTTTATTTTCTTTTACAATTTAGTTTATTAATAGCATAATGCCAAATCAAGGAAGGAGAGAGTTCTGAAATAATTCTATGAATTATACAGATGCCTCTTTTTTTTTTAAAGAAAACTATGAATTCAGGTTGAATGATTGCACTCAATTGGCCTATAGTTTATGATGAATAAACTTGTTTGAAATGAGCTTTTACAGTAGTTAATGTAATTAATAAATAATTCCATGTATTATTAAAATTTACATGAATAAAAAAATAAATATAAATTAAATAATAAAGTCACCAGCAACAATGTGCCATTTGGGGTCTTCAGGCCAAATTTTGAAGGTCTACCTTTAAAATGAATGAATGAATGAATGAATGAATGAATGAATGAATGAATAAAGAAATAAAATACATTTTTACTCTACAAATCTAAATGAATTACTGTGTCAACAGATACTCTATAACAAATAGACATAACTTCAGCATTCAACATAATATATATATATATCACTTTACCTGGTCCAGGCACTACTCATGATTTCTTCATAAAATGTCAAAACCTATTTATATGATGTGCTTTCTATAATATAATCAACAATCCCATTCAAAGAGACTTCTATCTTTTCAATCCTTTATCTAAACATTATCCATTCACCAGCTGTAAAATCCAAACTAGGTCTGACCTCTGTCATCCACAAACAACCTCGGATAACAACCGCTGTCTCAGTCTTCACAATTTAGCACAGCTTCTCTACATGATCCTGTAACGGCTCCAACCTTCTCCATCAGTCTAAAGTCGTTACTATCACCTCCAGGTGTGACCGCCTGCCCTGAGCCATCAGCCGCTGCTGTACGTCATCTACAATCTCCTGCCGAGGATCTGGAACTGCCTAAACCAAACAATACCCTGGAGGGAACAGCACGATTCTGACAACTGCAGGGGGACAGTCAAGTGCCAATTAGTGACATGGAGTGAATATGGAAAGTGCTTTTTTAGCTACATGTAGATTTCTTAATAGTGCAAGGCTCCATTAGCAAATTTATGACACAAATCAGTCAGACAGCACATCTCATCAAACACACTCATCATAAACTAAACAAGAGAATGGGAATTACTATGTATTGTTCAGTTCAGGGTCGCTTATTAGAACTGAAAGCAGGGTATCGTTGTGAAGTCCAGTTCATTTCCATGAAATGGTTGAAAAAAAAAAATATTTTCATTAGAGTCAGCAGTCAAGGCATTTCTAGAACTCTCCAAGTTGCAGTTTACATGTAGCTAGGGTAAACATACCTATTAAGCTCACGTACCCATTAAGCACACTTCCATTTTTGAGATCAGATTATAAAAAGAAAAAATAATTTATTATCCAACTTGATGTCTTAACCAATTGATATGTTTGTTACTATATACTAGGGCTGAACGATTTTGGAAAATAATCTAATTGCGTTTCTTTTTACCAATATTGCGATTGCGATTTAATATGCAATTATTTTTTAAAGCTCTGTATGTTCTGTATTATTCAACAAAGACAAGTAATAAATCATTGTATAGTATGACCAACACAATATTAGATAGATTAAACATAAATGTTCTTTTCTGTAGGCCAGGCCTGTGTGTTATGATGAAATTAGGTGATGCATAAATTGATATGAATTACATTTTTATTTAACAACTACAATCACAGTAGTATATTGACTGATTTGTTGAACTTCCAGCCTTGTAAGCATGTAATAATTATGACAACATAAAGCACTGACAAATAAGCCTGGCATAAACATTATTATGAAAGTCAGTAACAAATTTACCACACTCAGTACCACACTCACTGTAATAAACATATGTAAACATGTGGGGATTGCACTTTTTAATAAATACTTTAATATAACTTAAATAGACAGGCTTTAAATAAATAAGAATATACAAATTATTATACAAATAATAACAAAACCCACTCAATTGCTACTCAAACTAGCCCAATCGCGTTTCGAGGGGGGTCCACCGGTAAAAATCACATTCCAGGAGGTAAAATACACGGTTTTTGGAGGGGTTCCCCTGGTAAGATTCACATTTCAGGGGCTAAATATCACGTTTTTGGAGGCAAACCGCGGACTTGGCCGCGGATGCTTCCTCTGAAGACTGCTTAGATGTGTTCGACTTGAAGCAGCTGCTGGACCGATCGTTGTGTGTGGCATCAAAGTACTGCGAGAGCTATAAGAGAGCGGACGTCTCCTTATGCTTTATCTCGCCGTACTTTGATGCCACACACCGATCGGTCTTCAAGTTGAACACACCTCTTTACTCTCGCGTGTCACATGACAGAAATCGCAACCTCTGCGGTTAAAAAATCGCATTCTTTCATATTGCGATATTATTGCAAATGCAATTAATCGTTCAGCCCTACTATATACCTCCTATAATTTCAAGTCAATCAGATCATTGCACACTGAGATATGAGTATCCATGTATTCACACTCTCTGGCGTCCATTTTGAAAGCTGTCTAAAAACTTTCACCCAAAGAGGAGCCCCTTAAATGTGCATTTTTTTTTAGATGTTTAAGCCTTTATTTTGGGTAAGTTTCACTACTTATTGTAAAATTAAGATATTAATGTTCAGACTTTTGCATAATTATAACCTGGAACTTGGATGTGGGAAATAATTACATTAGATCCAAAAGATAGTTTTAGCAATATAGCGCAGATGCTACAGAACACAGCTAGCTGACTAGCTGTATAAGATTATGTGCTACGCTAACATATTACTTCACAGGCATTACTGGCTTGTACTTTTACATCCATAATATTATAAATTGACAGTTTATTGCTGGTCTGTCATTTTATAGTGCTATAATTTTTAAAGATTTCATATTATTTTAAAGGGGTCATCGGATGCAAAATTCACTTTACAAGTTGTTTGAACATAAATGTGTGTTGGAAGTGTGTGTACACATCCATCCTATAATGATAAAAATCCACCCAGTGTTTTTTTTTTTTAAATCCCACTTTTAAAATCCCGTTTCTGAAATCAGGCTGTTCTGAGATTCCTGGCAGAATGACGTAGTTCTGTACAGCCCCCCCACAATAGTTGATTGACAAGCCATCTTACCTTAGACCCGCCCTGAGTGAGCTGTCATCAGTCCATCATTGTGTCGACTCCGGTGCAGGGAAAGATAAGATGTCTCCGATTAAGCGATCGAACTGTTTAGTTGTTGGATGTAATAATGAATATAGCAGTCGTCATTTACTCCCGACATACTTTCATTTTGAAGGGAATGCGCCGATCCCCGATCTACATAAATGCTTCTATGTTCGCCCGAATCATTCGTGATCCAGCTTTAACTACAGAAGAAGTGAGTATAAGGGTTTTAATGAATCTGTGCTAGTTAGCCAGTTTTGCGGCTGAAGTTTAGTATGCTCCATAGGTATATATACCTAGATGCCTCATTATCGACTGTTTCTATGGGCCGCGATACGTAAGCCATCCGCCATTTTTGGAACGGTCTGCGAATCTTTGAGCGCATTGACTGTGTGCGTCTACAACAGCAAGTTATACGCTTGTATATCTTTGAATATTCATTGATATTCAAATCAATGAATTATTATGGTGAATAATAATATTATTATTATGGTGAATGCGAGATGGCTGACACGTCAACATATCTGGAGCGGTCGAACAGGAATCTACACATATCTATGGTCTGCTCGTCACTCCACGGAAGAGAGGGGCGGGGTCAGCAGAGCTCACTAGCATTTAAAAGCAACATGGACTAGCACAGCGTGCTGAAAACAGAGCTGATTTTGACAGGGTAAAGAAGGTGTTTTTTACACTACCATTGAGAAATTTTAACCAAAGTATGTTATAGACTTTTCATTAAGACCATAAATAATCATATCAACTTGTGTAAAATGGGCATCCGATGACCCCCTTTAAGGTGAGCTTAAAGGGTACACTACTATAAAAATCACACAGCTTCAGTATGACATCAATAAGAAAAAGTATAATTTCATAGATATTGTTAATATTAAAATATGTATGAACTTAATACATGACCTAGACTATTTATTTAGCAAAAATCCTGTCATTTTAATAAATATTACATGAAATTTATAAAAAATTGTTGCTGCTCCAATTAAGCTCAGTGTGCTCTCTTTATTAAGCTCTTCCACATTGAACGTCTATGTAAATACTTCAGAAACAGACTTTAAATATTAACTGATGGTTGTCACTTTAAGTTAAGTTAATCAATTTTCTATGGATTCTGTCAACTCAAATCTGCAGACTGGCTCTGACCTTTGGCAACTAGCATCAACTTCTCCAGACTGTAAATTTTCTGTGAGAGTTTGTTGTGATCGGAACGACTTTAAAGTCGTGTAGTGTATGATGCCCAGTTTTCCTTTGTCACTATTTACAATGTCGGTAAGTGTATGATGCCTAGTGTTTTAAAAATCTGTTCAGATTTTAAAAGTCGTGTAGTGTATTCCAGCCTTTAGCTGAACGTGGACTAGTCTAGATGTTGCAATGTGCTTAAATGACACTTCACTATGAATATATAACTGATCGACTTGAATGCCTTGTTACTTGATTTTAGTGTTCTGTTTTTTTTTTTTTTTGTGATTGACTTTGTACCTTCAAAAATTTGTTTTTTACAATTATTCTTAAAAAAAAATACTTAAAATAAACAAGCCCCCGGTTTCAAGGTTAAGGCTTAAGCCTAATCCTAGGCTAAAACGTAAGTCTGAGCTGTTTCAACTGAAAGAAACTTGCACTGACTGATCTTAAAATAAATCAGTGCCTTTGTTTTGTCTCAAGATGCACACAAGTAATGTTTTGTTTTTTTTATGTATGTTTATAAAAATTACTTGCATGTCCTAATTGAACTATGGCCTAATCCTGGCTTAGTCTAAACCCTGTCTGTGAAACTGGGCAACGAAGTTTTTATAAAACATGATGTGAGCTTAATGGGAACAGGGGTGTGCTTAAAGGGTACAGAAATGTACCCATTAAGCACAGCCAGACTTCTTGAATTTAATGAAGTATATCTTAATTGAAATGCTTTTGTCATTTAAAATAAAATTAAATATTTTTGTGTAAGAGATTAATATTTTATTTTAACATAACTTTTTGTACTGAAACCAATATCTTGTGCACTAAAAATGTCTCAATGTAGATTTTGGTGAGCTTAATAGGTACGTTTAGCCTAAATAAAAATAAAAAAAGGTAATAGTTCTGTTTGTCTCCATTTCTTTGAATAAATTGCAGGTTGTTCACTCATAAATATCAATATTTTTTCTTCTATAGTTAATTTTAAATGGTCCTGCAATGTGTGACTGCAAACTAAGTAAACATAGTTGATATAATCTTGGAATTATAGCTGCATGCATAATAATTACAAAAAAATGAAAAACGATGAAAACATAAAAATGACTAAAACATCAACTTCATTTTCATGTCAACTTTGATTGTTAACAGATTTTATCAAATGTTGACTTATGTTACTAACAAGGGCTGTCATGATAATAGAATTTCAATACAAAAAGAAAATAATTCATGATAACAATATTACTGATATTTACAGGATTAAATTATATCTGTTAAACTCATTTTTAACTTTGTTAATTTAGTGTTTTCTCTTTTTGGGCCAATAAATCACATAAAAAATGTTTTCACATTGGCCCCGTTCACACCAAGAACGATAACTATAAAGATAACGATAAAGATATAGTTCTAAAAATCGTTCTCAATATTAAAGAATAGCAGAGTTCACACCACGACTATAACGATAAAGGCACAGAGAAGCGATATCGTTGGAATCACCTTCAGAACGATTTTTTTTTCAGCTGATGAACGATAAAAATATTGACAGCCAATCGTAATCAATCCTGCTGTCACGAGCTCGAGAATTTAAAGCGGCAGATGAGCGTGCGCTTAGAATAAACAGACGATAATGTTCGCTGGTGTGGACACTAATATCGTTATCTTTATACTTATATAGTTATTATAGTTATCGTTCTTGGTATGAACGGGGCTTAACTGTACAAAAGCACACAAACAGAACTTCTCGCAGACTGGGGCTTCTAAGAAAAATGTCTAATTAAAAAAACATACTACGTTGAATTGTCAACCATTGCTGGGTTATTTACTATATTATGTAGTATTAATATGATTAACACTTAATTTCACAGTTATCCCCTAGTGAAAAATAAATATACTGTACTAAAATGAATTTGAAATAAATTTATTTCATGCCAAGTATACTACAAATACATTCACATACTTATGTACTTAATAAAAATACTTAATAAAAATACCCTGCAATTATAATTTTAAAGTGCTGAATTGTACTAAATTGAACTACAAAACTAATTTTGTACTTAATGCTTTTCAATTCACAAGTAGTGCTGAAGTCTAAAGAAATGCTGAAGTATATTTGATTGATTTAAAGTGGAACTACTCTCATGAACGCATGTTGAAGACTGACACGGAAGAGAAAATATTGTAGAATAAAGTCATTATTTTTGTTTTCCTTGCGCACAAAAAGTATACTCGTAACTTCATAATATTATGGTTGAGCTACTGATTTGGACTATTTTAAAAATGTCCTTACTAACTTTTTGGGCCTTAAACGTGTCAGTTGCATTGCTGTCTATGCAGGATCAGAAAGCTCTCAGATTTCATCAAAAATATTTGTGTTCTGAAGATGAACGAAGGTCTTATGGGTTTGGATCCACATGAGAGTGAATAGGGTTTCATTTTTGGGTGAACTATCCCTTTAAGAAATGTGCATTGTGCACATTCTAAGTTTAATTCTAATTTTTCTATCAGTAAGTCTCAAGTGATATGTCAATAAATACGTTAATAGATTTGAACTCCTTTTAGTATGAAATGTATTTTAAATATATAACTTTTTTTACTAGGGTCGTCACTACCGGTAGAGCCTATTTTGTGCCCCGAATATATCACCCACCTCGGACACTGAGGTAAACGTCACAGTCATTCAAAGTGAATAACGAGAAGCCTTGAGCTAGAGTACTAAAGGACTGAGATGAAGTCTCTAATACAGACATGAAGCTCTCATGGCCTGTACATTAGTACCCAATAACGCAGCCTGGCTCCTGTCTGGCGGAGCGGGGGTCTAAAAGCCCTTAAGCACAGCAATGACCAAACATGCGATCTCAAACACATATGGATTGTTCCGGAGCATTTTTTAATAATGAGCTATTCCTCTCGCATGAATGTGATATCTGGCATTAATTCATCTGTGCTGGGAATCTCGGCATGAACGGCGCTGAGCTGGGCCAGGTCCATCTGTGCACACGGTGCCCACAGCCTTGTCTAACTTTGTGTCAGCAACGAGTGCCCACAGCACCTTCTGTCCTGCTGTCACAGCAGAGAGGAGGGTTATTTGATGGAGTAACGGCCCTCTGGACAGACGCGGGGGTGCGTTCAGCCGAATGGTCAGAGCCAAGTGTGAAAAGGCACATCGGAGCGGTGGCATTTGAACAAATGGGCCACCACGAGACCCTGACGTCCCGCCACTGGCGCTGTAGACATGACTTCTGGCCAGGCTGTCAGACTCAGCCGGTCCACCAGGGTATGTCGGCGGTTAACTAAGCATAGAACACACTAGAAGACACATGGGATTATTTGTGCAACGTTAGCTGTCATGTCAACATGGGAAAAATAACTCAGTGTTCGGAAAAAGCATCCTAACATATGTCCAAACATAATCCAGCACAATTCTCAAGTAAACCCAATGCATATACAGTACAAATGACACTGCTAACAGCAATGCTGGCGAGCTAACTTAAGGTTAACTCACATTGCACCGACAGACTCCGACAAATCACCAAATGACGCTTTTCAGATCACGACCTGACAAACGGCAACTGAACATGTTCAATTGCAAAAATAATCACAAACCAAAGCCAACGTTGCTGCAGTCTGAATTAACCTTAAAAGTTCTTAGTTGCAGCTCAGCTTTAAAAAAAATGACAAAAAAAGTTTGTTGAATGTTCGTGCGCAAAATCTAGTCATTTCAACAAAATTCCGCGCAATCAGGAAGTTTACAGAAGGGTGAAAGATTTCCTCACATAGATTTCACCACAGATTCAGGTTAGTTTAATCTGCATTGACCAACAGAAAGCTTTTTGGTTTGAAAGTGACTTCTGTGGACCTTTTCTTGCCCACAAAATGTTGCTAATGTGACCATACCTTAAAATTAGCTTGAACCCAATATTGCGACTGATTGTATTCTAGTATTGTGATATATTTATAAGTGAAATGGTATATTGAATGAGAAAAAAGGAGGGCGAGGCTTTATTTTAGAGCACCTCCTCGCCATCTGTCTCTCACAGCAGACTGGCGATGCTGGGAAGAGGTTAAAGACGTTCTGCCCAAATTGTTCATCACAGTAATGTGCGCTAACAAAGTTAAAAGGATCAGTTTTGATTTTGTGGAGAACAGGAGTATCACTAGTCCCTTTTTTTACTGAGCCCCAGTGAAATCCTGCTGTACCCCAGTACAACATTACTAATAAATTCTCATGTGTCAATGGGATTCATATAAACACAATGGAAACAAGCCGCAACACCAGTACCAATTTATTATTTATTTACATTTCTAACATTAGCCAAATCATTTGTATGGCTATGCAAATTTAAAGCGTCATTTAAAAAACATGGTGCAGTAAAAGCTGTTTAAAATTAGTAATACTGTTAGACCATTAACTCTTAACCTAACCATTAACCCAAAATTTTGCTTTAAAGCATCGATTACATGGCCACGAGAATTTATATCCATTTACTTCCAAAACAGTATTTTTTTAAAAAAAGAGTATTAATATATGAGCACATTTTTTAATGATGGGGGCCTCTGCCCCAGTACTCATAAAAGTCTAGAATCACCCCTGGTGGAGACTTTAATAAGCTACTTGTAGCACAACTACAGTACACTACCAGTCAATGCTTGGAATAATTAAGTTTCAAATGTTTCTGAAATAAAATAATTAATATTGTAGTCTATTTTAAAATGTAAATTAAGCCTATGATGTAAAAATCTGAATTATTCCAAACTTTTGACCGATAGTGCATGTGCTACCTTTTTAATGTCTACTATTTTTAACTTCACATTGTATTGCGCATGCAGCTTTACTGCCAAGTGAGCTGAAGCAATAAGCAAACACGCCCTCATAAATGTCCTCTCCCATATTGGACAATACATGGAAAGATGAAAAAGCAGCCTAAACAGATTAAAAGTCATTGATTTGAGTCCATTGATTATAGCAGAATACTTAGCTAAATGCTGCAGTTCATCATTTTTTCAACTCAATTATAAAGTTTATTTATTCATAACCCCTCACATTGTGTGTGCCAAAATATGGCTCTGATTAAATTAGAAATGATAAGTTATATGTTTAAAAAGATAGTTAGCTGCTGTTTATTAGCAGCTTGTAGTGTAGTGTATCCATTTTCAAAAAGGCAGTTTAGTTCCTTTAAATGATGAGCAGCATGCAGCTTGGCAAGCTAGTTTCAAAGTAGCTTCCAGAACGCTGGCTTACAGTAATATCTAGTATGGGGTAATTCGACTTTTTTAATGATATTCTTTATTAATCTATTCCTAGTTAATCCACTCCAAACTGTAATACCCTGACTGAGGGAAGTCTGGAATGATTTGCGGCTAAATCTATTCTTAGCTGATCTGTTCTTGACAGCGCCATTGGAGCTGGAGGTTAAGCTGTCCGTGAGAACAATCATTTTAGAATGGGAGTTCATGTTTCTGTGTTAATTTCAGGGTGACCCCATAATTACTCTGAGACATTGCACTGTCATCATCCGTGAGTTCAGAGCCTTATCCCACAATTCCCTCTGTTCAGCCTGCTAAAAAGTATGTGCGAGTATTTTTGTGTGTGCGAGACAGAGCTATTCATAGGGGTCTATCTGAGTCCGGCTTAACTGTGATAACACTAAACTGTTTCCCTACACCCCAAATAACAAGAGAGCAAGTTTCTGGCCACAAAGAAGATAAACAAAGATGGATCATTTTGAAACTGTATACTACCATACTACTCATATTTACACAGTAAGCAAATTTCTGAAATCATGAATGACCTACTACATTTCCCAAAAAGTGAAGTGTGTGTATATATATATATGGGTAGTTGACAAATAAAAATTGGACTGTGTCCTATGGTGTGACATAGCAAAAATGTAGAAACAACAAAAAAAAAACTTAACATACAAATAACATGAGAAAAATGTATCTTCATTCTTAGAGTTACAAATAGCATGAGAGAGGTTTATCTTCAATGTTAGAGTTTATTATATTTTTTTACATTCTTCCGTCACACCATAGATAACTACCCATATACACTCCATATATACACTCCGCTTCGTGTCGTGCCTAACAACGCCCTTCAGCCGTGATTTATTCACGATACAGCACAGCCTCTGCACCTTATTGCTTATATATATATATATATATATATATATATATATATATATATATGTAATATACTGTATATATACTGTATATACACACACACAACCCGAATTCCGGAAATGTTGGGATGTTTTTTTTAAATGTGAATAAAATGAAAACTAAAACAATTTCAAATCACATGAGCCAATATTTTATTCACAACAGAACATAGATAACATAACAAATGTTTTTAAAAAACAATTTTATGCACAAAATGAGCTCATTTCAGATTTGAGGCCTGCTACAGGTCTCAAAATAGTTGGGACGGGGGCATGTTTACCATGATGTCCCTCACGAAAAATAAGTTTATTCAAGTGTGCTATTAGTATACTTCTTTTGAACTAAAAATAGGAAAGTATACTTTTAGTCTACTTTTTATGTACTTCTCAGAAATATACTTAAAATTACATTTAAGTATACTTGACTTATACTTAGAAAATTCTAAATATATTTGAGCTATACTTGTGCTCCTAGAATCCGTGTTTTCATTGTTATACGGTAGGGGGTGCTAGTACATGTCTTCTGTACAGAATTTCCAGAAAACACAAGTGAAGAAGAAACCGAAACAACAGATACTTCCACATGTAATCTAACACGATCATCTGACATAAAACAACATCAAAACTGTGTAACGTTATGGAATAAAATGTTGACCAATGAAGAGGTAATAATGACTGTCAAGCTTTTGGGTGTTGATCGACTCCATCTACATTTTGATTATCATTCTGAATCCAATTCATAGTCTTTTTCAGCTTTTTGTTCAAAATGTTGTTTATTTCTTTATTTTTTTATTTATGAAACTCACATTCAAGTATTAAAAAAAGAATGCATGAAAGGGATAGTTCACCCAAAAATGAAAAGTCTGTCATCATATACTCACCCTCAAGTAGTTCCAAACCTGTATGAATTTATTTGTTCTGCCGAACACAAAGGAAGATATTTTGAAGAAAGTTTGTAACCAGGCTGTTTTGGGGCACCATTGACTTCCATAGTAGGAAAAAAAAATACTATGGAAGTCAATGGTGCTCTAGAACTGCTCTGTTTCCCACATTCTTCAGAATATCTTCCTTTGTGTTCAGCAGAACAAAGACATTCTTACAGGTTTGGAACTACTTGAGGGTGAGTAAATGATGACAGTATTTTCATTTTTGGGTGAACTATCCCTTGAAGCTATAATAAAATGTTTTTGTTTACAAGCAGATACCCTGTTTTTTCTTTTGATGTTTTGTATGTTCAGATATTCATATAACAAAATATATACAAATTACTACCTACATAGGGACATAGTAGTATACTTAAAGTATGTTGTAAAGTTCACTTAAAGAAAACTTACGAGTATACTTGCAGTATAAAACTACTAAACTAGTAGTTTACTGAGACTATACTTCAAGGTGTACTAAAAATGCCACTACAAGTATTTAATTAGTAAACTATCAGTATACCTATAAGTTCACTTTTAGTATAGTTGCAGTACAAGCTAAAAACATTGATGTAAACTAGTCGTGTACTCAAAGTTTACTACTGTTATACTTAAAAGTATAATTTTATATACTAGAAAGTGGGCCAATTTAGTCCCAAGGAGTATTGAAATAGTACACATACAAGTATACTACTACTACACTGATATTTGTATACTTACTACATAAAGTATACTTAAAAATATACTTGAACTTTACTTAAGTATACTTAATAAAATAAACTTGAAGTATACTACTTTTTGGTAAGGGGTAGCATCTCCTCTTCTTTACAAAATAGTTTGAAGACGTCTGGGCATCGAGGTTATGAGTTTCTAGAGTTTTGGTGTTGGAATTTGGTCCCATTCTTGCCTGATATAGGTTTCCAGCTGCTTAAGACTTCGTGGTCGTGTTTGACGTATTTTTCGTTTAATGATGCGCCAAATGTTCTCTATAGGTGAAACATCTTGACTGCAGGCAGGCCAATTCAGCACCCGGACTCTTCTACTATGAAGCCATGCTGTTGTAATAGCTGCAGTATGTGGTTTTGCATTGTCATACTGAAATACACAAGGCCTTCCCTGAAATAGATGTCCTCTGGAGGGGAACATATGTTGCTCTAAAACCTTTACATACCTTTCAGCATTCATAGTGCCTTCCAAAACATGAAAGCTGCCAATACCGTATGCATTTATGCACTCCCATACCATCAGAGATGATGGCTTTTGAACTGAAAGCTGATAACACGCTGGAAGGTCTCCCTCCTCTTTAGCCCAGAGGACATGGCATCCGTGATTTACAACAAGAATGTCAAATTTGGACTCGTCTGACTATAGAACACTTTCCACTTTGAAACAGTCCATTTTAAATGAGCCTTGGCCCACAGGACACAACGGCACCTCTGGACCATGTTCACATATGGCTTCCTTTTTGCATGATAGAGCTTTATTTGGCATCTGCAGATGGCACGGTGGATTGTGTTTACCGACAGTGGTTTCTGGAAGTATTCCTGGGCCCATTTAGTAATGTCAATGACAGAATCATGCCGATGAGTGATGCAGTGTCGTCTGAGGGCCCGAAGACCACGGGCATCCAACAAAGGTCTTCGGCCTTGTCCCTTATGCACAGAGATTTCTCCAGTTTCTCTGAATCTTTTGATGATGTTTTGCACTGTAGATGATGAGATTTGCAGAGCCTTTGCAATTTGACATTGAGAAACGTTGTTTTTAAAGTATTCCACAATTTTTTTACGCTCTCTTTCACAGATTGGAGTGCCTCTGCCCATCTTTACTTCTGATAGACGCTGCCTCTCTAAGACATCCCTTTTATAGCTAATCATGTTACAGACCTGATGTCATTTAACTTATTTAGTTGCTAGATTTTCTCCCAGCAGAATATTTTCAAAATTTCTAGCTTTTTCAGCCCTTTGTTGCCCCCAGGCCAACTTTTTTGAGACCTGCAGCAGGCATCAAATTTGAAATGAGCTCATTTAGTGGATAAAAGTGTAAAATTTCTCTGTTTAAACATTTGTTATGTTCTCTATGTTCTATTGTGAATAAAATATTTGCTCATGTGATTTGAAAGTCTTTTAGTTTTCATTTTATTCAAGTTTAAAATGATTATTCATGTTTACATAATATTAAGTGTGTGTGCTTTGTATATTTATTATGTATATATAAATACAAACAAATGCATAGATATTTTAGAAAAAAATCCAAAATATTTCCAAAATATATACTGTATGTGTGTGTATTTATATATACAGATAAATATACATAGTACACATACATACATTATGTAAAGAAAAACTTTTATTTTGGATGCGATTAATCGCAATTAATCATTTGACAGCACTAATATATATATATATATATAAATATAATATACACACACACACACACACACACACTAATTTATGTATGTGTGTATATGTATATATATATATATATATATATATATATATATACATACATATACACACATACACATATAAGCAAAAAGTGAATCTAATTAAAAGTAGCATTAAAAATAAAAAAATATATATTATGTACAGTACACAGTATGCTAGTGTTATGCGAGTATTCAGCATATATGCATATCTGTATGCTAGTATTGTGCTAGCATTAGATCTTTTTATCTAGATGGATAGACAGAATGCTAGCACAACACTAGCATACTGTGTACTGCACAGTATGCTAAATAGAATTTTGTATATATAATCTGAGAGGGTTATTACACTATTTCTGTATGCATATGTATAAACCTAAGTAAACCCCCAAAATAGTGCAATAACCACCTCAGATATAAATATAATTTCATATGTATAATCTGAGAGAGTTATTAAACTATTTTTGGGGCTTTTACACTATTTAATTAATGAAAATGTTTAGTGTGTGTGTATGTAGGCAGTATATATAATAATATAAATACTATAAATATAATATTTGGAGTATATTGTGCATTAAACAGTATGCTAGTATTCCATTCTACGCAAAGTCTGTGTGCACACTTTGGTTTTATTTCCCAAAATGCACCCCCCAGGTCACAGCATGATAAAAAACAATCAACTAAACAAACTCATGAATAATCAAATAAAAGTCATTAAAGAAGGCTTTAACGAAGCAGGAGGAGAAGCTATTGATGAATGACTGAAGGAGACTCAGGACACGACCCAGCGGGAAGACAGATAGGTGTGAAAAAAAAACACATCTCAACCGCTGTTTGGTCAGACAATCAATACATCACCATGGAAACCAGCATCCTTTTAGAGGAAAACACACAGATAAATATAAAGCTGATTACGTTTACGTTTCCACTAATACGTTTGTTAATGTCCTAATTTAATTTCACCTTTAAATTTTACCTAATGTGCTAAAAGAGTTCAGTGAGGACAGTTACGTTAAGTTAAACTGTATGTTTTCCATTAGTCAGTCTGGACTGTAACGCCTACCCTACAGCTGACTGCCGTGACTCATGGCTTATTCACAGCACTGCCTTTTAGTTTATTAAGTCCTTTTACACCAATTTGTTTCAATCCCACCTTTTTACACCACATGAGGACAAACTGTCCTGTTTCGTTGTGTGGGTTGTGTGTGAGCGTTTGTGTGTGAGAGAGTGAGAGAGAGAGAGAAAGAGAGAGAATAGATGTCGCTTTCACTTCCCGAAGCAGCATCTGCTTTCGTTGTACTGTACATGAATGTTTTCAGCTAATATTGTAACAATTAAATAAATAATAAAATAAAACTTATAAAGATAATAACTGAATTTTTTTTGGGGGGGGGGGAAGTCAGTGGTGTGCTGAAGTTTTTTTTATTTTATTTTTTTAAATCAAATGTACATCATTTCCCAGTCACATTTCCTTGGTTAAATAAATATTACTTACACTATCAGAAAAATAAGATTTTTTTTAAAATATTTTTTATTTAAAAATATTTTATATTTTTACATTAACAATGTAATCAATATTCTATTTATTAAAGCCGAATATTAATCTCATCAAGTTAGTGTTTTTTTTAGGCATTTTACGTTTATTCCAAAGTAATAACTCAAGGCAGTAACAATTTAAACGATATACAGGTGCATCTCAATAAATTAGAATGTCGTGAAAAAGTTCATTTTTTCTTGTAAGTTATTTCAAAAAGTTAAACTTTCATATATTTTAGATTCATTTGCATGTAAAGCAAAACATTTCAAAAAAATTTTGATGATTAGAGCTTACAGCTCATGAAAGTCAAAAATCAGTATCTCGAAATATTAGAATATTTACATTTGAGTTTCAATTAATGACCATCCCTACAGTACAAATTCCGGGTATCTCTTGTTCTTTGAAACCACAATAATGGAGAAGACTGCTGACTTGGCAATGGTCCAGAAGATGAACATTGATGCCCTCCATAAAGAGGGTAAGTCACAGAGGGTCATTACTGAAAGGTGTGGCTGTTTACAGAGTGCTGCATCAAAGCATATTAAATGCAAAGTTGACTGGAAGGAAGAATTTGGGTAGGAAAAGGTGCACAAGCAACAGGGATGACTGCAAGCTTGAGAATACAGTCAAGCAAAGCTGATTCAAACACTTGTGAGAGCTTCACAAGGAGTGGACTGAAAGCTGGAGCCAGTGCATCAAGAGTCACCACGCTCAGACGTCTTTAGGAAAAGGGCTACCAAGCCACTTCTGAACCAGAGACAACGTCAGAAGTGTCTTACCTGGGCTGTGGAGAAAAAGAACTCAGTGGTCCAAAGTCCTCTTTTCAGATGAAAGTAAATTTTGCATTTCATTTGGAAATCAAGGTCCCAGAGTCTGGAGGAAGAGTGGAGAGGCACAGATTCCATGTTGCTTGAAGTCCAGTGTTAAGTTTCCACAGTCAGTGATGATTTGGGCTGCCATGTCATCTGCTGGTGTTGGTCCACTGTGTTTTCTGAAGTCCACAGTCAACACAGCCATCTACCAGGAAATTTTAGAGCACTTCATGCTTCCTTCTGCTGACAAGCTTTATGGAGATGCTGATTTCATTTTCCAGCAGGACTTGGCACCTGCCCACACTGCCAAAGGTACCAAAAGCTGGTTCAATGACCATGGTGTTACTGTGCTTGATTGGCCAGCAAACTCGCCTGACCTGAACCCCATAGAGAATCTATGGGGTATTGTCAAGAGTAAGATGAGAGACACCAGACCAAACAATGCAGATGACCTGAAGGCCGCTATCAAAGAAACCTGGGCTTCCATACCACCTCAGCAGTGCCACAAACTGATCACCTCCATGCCACGCCGAATTGAGGCAGTAATTAAAGCAAAAGGAGCCCCTACCAAGTATTTAGTACATATACAGTAAATGAACATACTTTCCAGAAGGCCAACAATTCACTAAAAATTTTTTTTATTGGTCTTATGAAGTATTCTAATTTGTTGAGAATTGGTGGGTTTTTGTTAAATGTGAGCCTAAATCATCACAATTAAAAGCACCAAAGACTTAAACTACTTCAGTCTGTGTGCATTGAATTTATTTAATACACGAGTTTCACAATTTTAGTTGAATTACTGAAAAAAATGAACTTTTCCACAACATTCTAATTTGAGATGCACCTGCACTTTACTTCTGAACTTATGTTCAGCTATTCTTTTTAATAGTTAAACTTTGAACTATTTTTGAATTTTTCAGATCATCAGTCATCAAAGCTCGAGATTTACTTTAAATTTCACCAAGCTAATTACTCACTAAAAACACCCACAGATCATGTTTTCAGGCAATTTCTAATCTTTTCTTGACGTAACAATGTGGTTATATCTAAGTGTGTGAGTAGTTAACTTGCTTTTTTTATTAGTCTTCTCATTAATGGCATATTGTTCATTCAGACTGATTCCTGAACAATGGAGGCGGGATTTATTGCATGAACCAATCACAGCCGAACATAACCGCCATATCCAATCATATTACGATGGAGGCATTGCCTCCTCTCATGTGCCTTTCCCCCATTCATTCTCAGTTACCCCCCACCAAATCCACCTCATGCTTTAGTGGGGTCTGTTAAAACTCAATGGGCTCAGGGGAGGCGAAAGAGATGGGGACTCCCGATGTAACTTTACCTGCTGGTGTCGCTGTTGGACAATGTTTCTTTTAGGGCTGCCCCCTAATAGTCGACTAACCGTTAGTCAACCAGAAGAGGCTTGGTCGACCAAAATTTTATTAGTCGCAGTAAATAAAATAAATAGTCCGTGAGGGGGATCGTTAACGGCTGGTCTATGTGGTAATACATCAGGCAGGATATCCAAACGCTCGTCTATCATCTACCTCAAATATGGCTTATCATCTGAAATATGTAAGTAGCAGCAACTTTACATGGCCGGTCAATCTAATGTTAACCTAGAGAAATGTGTGCTATTCAAGTGTCTGAGCAGAGTGTGAATGCTGAACTGTAGCTCTCACTGCAGGGCAGATGGAGGCGCTCTTAAAATACCTGCTCTTAAAATACTCCGTAATTTTTGGTCATGCAGAGAAGAGTACTACATCTTTCGAATCTGTAAAGACTCTACGTTTATTTGTGTGCACTCACAATAACAACAAAACATTGCGCATTTGTAAAATAATGAAAGCAACAGGATGCACTTTCTGACGTCACGGTCTCTGTGAACTTGAGCGCCGAAACTCCGAAACTCTGTATGTTTGCCTTACAGACATACAAAATATCTATATAGAGTGAAATGTCTACTTTCAAACGAACCAGTTCAAATGGAAGACAAATATTCTCAGATTATGTAATGCGTATGAAACATGCATACAGGCGCATCACTACTGCGGAGATGACGAGTCAGTGATGCCGACTTCATCTCTTAAACCGAGAACAAATAAATCACTAGGGATGGGTATCGTTTACATTTTATCGATACTGATACTGATACAGATACTGCTTATCGAGACCGGTACTTATCGATACTATCGATACAATTTAGTGCAAAAAGATATGATGTGAAAAAATACTGCTGAATTTTAGCAACTGTATTAAAGTTCTTCATTCAAGGGCAGTGAGTTATTTTCCTCTTTGTGTTTTATTTTATTGACATTAAATGAATAATTCACCCGCAAATGAAAATTTTGTCATCATTTACTCACTCTCAAGTTGTTTTAAACCTGAATGAGTTTCTTTCTTCTGTTGAACATAAAAGTTATTTTGAAGAATGTGGGAAACCATACAGCTGCTGGTTCCCAGTGACTTCCATATTTTTTCCTACTATCAAAGTCAGTGGGGACCAGCAAATGTTTGGTTACCCACATTCTTCAAAATATCTTCTTTTGTGTTCAGCACAAGACAGAAATTAATACAGGTTTGGTACAACATGACAGTGAATAAATAATGACAGAATTTAAATTTTTGGGTGAACTATCCCTTTAATGACAATCGGCAGCATGTTTAGTACTGTTCCTTTAAGAGCTGCACGCATCCGTTTCTTCTCAACTGTTTACTTTCACTTTAGACATAACTGTTTTAATATGTAAACCTTGTGTGTTTTTGACAGTATTAGCGCAATCAGATGATAATTAAGATAAGTAATCAGGTGCTGTTTGACCGGCCTTTTAGTGTACGCACGCTTCAGGTGTAAGCGCTCTGAATAAGTGCACGTCAGAACAGCACGCAAATGAAATGTTTAACCGGCAAGGCTTTAAATTACACAAAAATAATGTACTTTTGTGATTGTGAATAAGTGCAGTGTCTCATGAGTGTAACTCTACCACTGAATCAACATTTGATGTGAATGTGTCTCGCAAGTTGCAGTTGGAGCTGGAGCCGAGAGACATAGTAAATACAGCACATTGCTTGAGGTAGATGTTGTGTTTTGTTAGTAAATGTTTCATTATATTACTGGTGTTGCCTCCTTTGTTCACTATTACGCTACTGCATATTGCATCTGACGCTGGTGTCGCTTAGTTTTGTAACGTGAGCCCACACTTTCGAAAGTTTCACTCTTGCCGCCACTGATTGCACGCAAACACACACTGCACACGCGCATGGATATCACACGCACGTCGGGCAAACGTCGGCCACCTCATTCAGTGAAGGAAAATGACAAGCAGCAGCTTCTAATTCGTCATTATCATTGAAGTATACAGAGATAAAACAATGTATTGGGGTCAGTACATTTTTTCTTTATTTTTATTTAAGAAATGAATACTTTTATTCAGGAGGGATGTGTTAAATTAATAAAAAGTCATAGTAAAGACTTATATTGTAAGAAAAAATTTCTATTTTGAACAAATGCTTCTCTTTTTAACTTTGTATTCATCAAAGAATCAAAGAAAAAGTATTACATGTTGCAAAAAACAATATGAAGCAGCACAACAGTTTCAACACTAAATCAGCATATTAGAATGAAGACTGGAGTAATGATGCTGAAAATTCAACACTGCGTCACATAAATAAATTTATATTAAAATAGGAAACCAATATTAGAAATTGCAATAAGATTTCACAATATTACTGTTTTTTGTATTTTTGTTCGAATAAATACAGCCTTGATGAGCAGAAGAAGAGACTCCCTTAAAAAACATTAAAAATCTTACTGATCCCAAACTTTTGAGAGGCAGTGTGTGTGTATATATATATAGCTGCCATCAGTTGGGGGTCAAATAACATCTGTGAGTTTGTAAAAAGTGCATTAAAACATGTTTAAAACAAATTTACATAAATACAAATGACACAATAAAAGAAATTGTACCTAATGTATCTAATATTAAATATATATATATATATACTATTAAATACTATTGCACACTTTCTATATACTTTATGTTATATGTTAAATGTTATCATGTGGTGGTGTGACCGTCCTTGGTGTGAATAGGCCTTAAACTGGATAAAGGCCACATTTAATTAGTTTTCATTCCATAATTAATGAAATCGAGGCTATGAACTGTGCAGTTTTATTGACAGGATGTCTTAAAGTCATGTCTACTTTTCATAACTCATGTTTTCCGAAGTTATTTTGTACTTGTAAAAAAAAATATTTAAAAAAATCACATTTTGTGATGACTGACAACAGCACAACTCACTGAACAGACTGTATACCTATTCTTCCATAGCCCTGTTTTCATTTTCATACGATTAAATGGTGTCTACCTTGAATAAGGTCCATAAGAATTTAGCTTTATACTACATTATACATTCAGGCTTCAAGCAAAGCATTTTTTTTTTTTTGGTTGATGCTGGTTGCATCAGAGTCGACTGTCTATGCACCAAGAAACACAGATTTTCCTCTTATTCTGTCTTTTGTATCAAATTCTCTCTCTGGCATCATTAAATTCAGCCCCTGTACAGTCTAGGCCTGCCAAACTACATGCAGACAGTCATGCCAAATTCCCCAGCAGACCCCACACACATCCACGGCTTAAAAAGCAGCTCCAGCTCTCGCCAGCACCCCTCGCCGATCCTCCCACCTCAGCGAGTTAACCCACACATGAAAGCGAGTGAGACGGGAGAGGAGAGCCAGGCTGCAGTCTCCCGAGGCCACTCTCTTCTGTTTAGAGGCACCCACAGCTTTCTGAGGGAGGGATTAAACCTTCAGCCCTAGCCAAGCTAACTGGCCCTAACCGAGGAGCTCAGAGGGAGGCAGAAGACAGAGCTTTGGCTAAAAAGACCAATTCTCCAGTGGCACATGTATGCATCTGCGTGCGCTTCTGTATGAATGAGCACAGTGCTTATATGCAGGTTTAAAAATGGAAGAGTAAGTGCAGCTAGAGAGGTGATGTTTACAATATGTAACATGGTGTTTTTGTATGATGTTCCTGAAGCTCAGCTGGTTGAACATGGCGCTGTCACACCAGAACAAGGTTCTGGGTTTGATTCTCAGGTACATAGATGCTGATAAAATGTGAAAGTTGTGGATAGAAGTGCACACCATACTATAAAAAAACAACAACAATTTTTTGGACACTACAATGACTTGATGTTCCTTACAGAAGGGGTTTTCAAACTAGAAAATCATTTTACACTGACATTCACAACATTTAACTTTTTTTTTTTCACTAAAGACCTGAAATCAGGAGGTTAATTGTATTTATTAATCAATGGATAAAGTAATATTATAAAATACATTTATTTCAAATCTATTAACATATTTACAGACATATCACTTGAGACTTACTGATATAAAAATTATAATTAAACTTTATTTGGAGTACTACTTGTGCACAATGCACATTTCTTAATATTAAGCCTAAAATGTGTTTTAATACCACTATTGACGAGGATTGTATGATCTTTGAATAATATCAGTCTTTAAATGCAAGGTATTTAAAGTGTAGCTAAATTATACTTGCAATAGTTCCACTTTAGCAGAATCAAACATATATGGTGTACACATGCATATATTACATATATATTTTAATTTGGTTTTAAACATACATTATACACTATACATATTAGTGAGAAAAAGTGTGAAAACTTTTACAGTTGTACATATATTACAATTTTAGTCATATTTAAAATATATTTTAATTTGGGTTTTATGCATAAATATTTATCTGCCTTTATATTTTTTGATGGGGTTCCCTTGTGAAAGAATCAACATCATTTGGGGGTCCTTGCCAATAAAAAACACCTGCCCTATAATAGTGTTTAAAAATCATGATATATGAATGTCGTAATCAAATATTATCATGCTATTATAGCAATGGCACAATATTCTCTTACAGTATATGAATACACACACTCACACACGCGCGCACGCACACACACAAATACAAGCACACACATACTGTAGATTACTTTTTGGTAAGTGATACTGTACTTTAGAATCACTAATTGACTCTTTGCACATCTGAGATTGTCGCAGTCAACTGGGAATTGCTAAATTTGTCCAAAATTATGTCTACGCATCAGTTCCACGGGCTCTATCTTCTGCACCTACTTCACATTTCATTCAATTCTCTCTGCCTCTCGCTTTCGCCCTCAGAGGGGAAATTAACCCGATCTCTGGCATCTGGTCTTGTTAGATGGATGTAAGGCGCACGAGGAGAAGGTGTATGAGCGAGAACCAATAGGAACGGGTGAAACAGAGCCACGCTCGTTGCTGAGATGTTGGCTGTTCCTGTGAGTGTACGTGAACCCTGAGGAAAGAGGGGGGCTGTGATTTAACTCAGGGTCCAGGACAGCCTGGATGGGCCCCATTCATCTTCCAAAGTAATTACGCATTGACGCTCCCCATTGGAGGGGGGACGCCGGACACTCCATAGCTTTATAAATCACCACTCGCTACAAGTAGCAGGCCAGAGGGAGAGAGATGAGCACTTTAAAAGTAACATTGCGTTTTTAAGCTTAAGGAGGAAAAAAATCTGACATGCAATATAGAACATGTCTTTTTTGTTGCTTAGGCTTTTAGTTTATGGCTGTACAATAGAGATATATTTTAAAAGCAAAGAGAAATTCAACTCACTGTACATGAGCATCACTCAGTGAACTGTAGTGGTGTACTTTTCTGCCTTTAACATCACACTCCTGTCCTCGGGGGATGTTTGGACATTTTCTCAGCCATGTTGTCTTTCAACACAGTTACCGCTAAACACAGCACGAGTAAAGTTCTCGGGCGTCCTGTCTGTCTCCGTCCCTCTCCAGACAGAGTGATTGGTGGCACTGGTCCCAGCTGGGCTGGCATATTGATTGGGGGTCAGGAGGCTGGCCCGGTCCGATTTGTTTCCCTCAGAGACAGGGCTGTCAGTCAGGCATGCTGTACGCCTGGTTTAATGGCAGTAGCTATGAGAGTGATTGAAGTACATGGGTGATCCCTCTGCTAACATGGTGATATGCTATCAGCCTTTTGGGACTTCAGCTATTCTGTCGTTCCCTTTCAAAATAATGGGTTGTGAGAGAGAGTGAAGAAAGGATAGGGGAAAAAAGCGGATTCTGGTCATGTAATCAAGAAATAGAGCCATAATACCTAGCAAAGATATTAAGTATTGAAAAGCCAAGATTCTGTCTAGACTTATTCTTCATTGTCAAAGCAAAGAGCCAAAAACTACATCATTTTACACTGAGAAATATTTCAGATTTTAAGCTACGGCGTTCATGAACTTTAAATGTGAGCAGAAAAAAAATTAATGCCGTACTCTAAGTGATGACTTCCTTGTTGTGCAGCAATCAAACAACTTTGGCAGCAAGAGAAACTAGGCAGCTTCATTTAATTTCTGGAACTGGCCCATCAACATGCCTGCTCTAAATCTGTCGCTGTCCACGAGGAAGAGGTGCTGAAATGTTTACGGCCCGTGCTGGCCAGCTTTGAGAGCAGTTATGAAATCTTTTTTTTTCCTGTTGTTTCTGCCACCAAATATTCTGCTTTAGTTGTATACAGTGGGCTATAATTTCCACAACATTTAGATGCACTGGCGTGAGACATAAAACAATGCTGCATGTGTAGCAATTCTTCTCTCTTGTCACTTAACCTTTCTCGCATTATGCAATGGTCATTTTAATGATTCCTGCACACGACTGAATGATGTTCAGGTACTGGACAATTACACTTGGAATTTTAGCGGCCTGTTCAAAGTCTACAAAGCACATTAACACTTTACCGAATACAAATTTATGGAGCCATTAGTTCTACAGCCCGACTTAAAGGTCAAACAAGAAGTAATGCAGTCAAATTTCAAATTGCTCAGCATCAACACCAGAGCGTGTTTGAGAGCTCTCTTGTAGATTAAATTTCTCTAATCAGTTTAAACTAATCGTTTTAGCATACAATATAATCTGAGGGAATGCATAAATAATACTGCACTGCGTTTTTAACACATACAAAAAAAGAAAACAGCATTTTAAAATATCTCTGCTAGACTTGAATGTCAATGCACGAGTTGTTGATGAGCACTCGGTCAGTAACTGATTGATTGATGCATTCTGAGAATGACTCAACCAGCAAGACAGTCAATAGTTAGTATTCATTATTAATTCAGGTTCATAATGCCGCTATTCTTCATTCTCACATTAACACAGGAGACATTAACGCATGCTGCGTGATGACACGCATGATCAGAAGTAGTTGTTCAAGCTGGTCTGGAAATGAAATGCTATTATATTTTTTTTCACATCATGCAATGCACCTGTTATTACTGCCTGCTTTCTCAAAAAAAAAAAAATGTTGCAAGAGCAGCTTGCATTCACTCCATCTGTAGGATAAATCGAAAAGTGCAAGAGTTGTTTGCCAACATATTGCCGGCGACACAAAATAACAGCATTACAAAACTATGAAACGAATACTGGCCTTCATTTTTTACAAGCTTTTAATCCTCATTGCAAGGCGACAGCTGCATGTAGTACTCCCATTGATATAGGAATACAGAGAGGAGGACTCTAAAAAAGCCCATTTTTAACATTTCTGACATCCATTACCTCCCAAAATCACCACAGAATCTACATATAGACATCTACAAATATTTTTTTTTCTTAATGTGAGGTACCATTTGTGCAATTGAAAGGTTCCATGGTTTTTAAAGGTTCTTCATAACATTGATGCCAATAAAGAAACTTTAACCTAGAAATAGATAATCTTGGTTCCATTTTTGCATGAGCCCATAACAGAGTTTGCCTTTCTTGTAGGTCACAACCATCAACAATATCTGGATTCTCTCAAAGCCTGTTGGACTAAGTCTAGGAACTTTCATCCATTGAAGACACTGGGTGAGGGAGAACTGATTGTGTTGCAGAGAGACTGAGACAATCAACATTCAGAATGAAGAGAGGAAGCGTGAGGAGGAATCTTGGGGAGGTTTCTTGATGTGATTACACCGGGCAGCACTCAACTATGTTTAACACTCAAGGGCGGGAGGGTCCACACTAAAACCCAAGATCAATACGCAATTTTACAATCATCACCTCATCCATAATTGGCTTGAAATGAACCTGCAGAATGTCAATATCAGTTCGAGAGTGTCACCGTTCACTCGAGTCTTCTTGTACCGGCGGATGAGTCCTTAAACATACACCCTTGACAAACTCCTACTATTCAACATAATTTTTGGGTGCATTTTCCACTCTAAAAACACACTGCAACAAAGCCAGATGCTCACCTTCAGGGCAACTTACTGTGCCTGAAATAGGACACATTTTACATTCTGTAATTAATTCGTAATGCTGGATTTATGCCATTAGGGTAAGATAATGAAGGAAGGCAGCACACTTAAAGTGCACAGAAGCTTTACTAAACCCGAGAGCTTAACAGAGCGAATTCTGACTAAATCAAGGAACACCGGATGGAAACAGACCATTCATTCATCTGTTTCCTGTCACTGCCATGTTTGTTTGGAGTTTTTCCAGGACTAATGAACCTCCATCGCTCCTCTAAAGCTGCAATGTAGCCCCAGTTGTGATTTGGGTTTCCAAACAAATTAATAATTAAATACAGTTTTCAGAACAACAGGGAAAACTGCATCAGTGTTTTTTTTTCAAGCGACATGAATCCGTGTCCCACCATCTACAGTTACTCCTTGAACCACAGGGTAATCCACTGACTTCACTTGTGTTTTCTACATTTACTCCCGTCCTTTTTGTTCATTTCCATCCCAGTTCCTTGCAGATTCAGGCTGCATGCTGAGCGGTTGCTGAGCGCCATGCCATGTTCTAGGCAACTTTAAAGCTCAGCACCATCCTAAAAATATCTTCCTGACGGAAGGGATTCTTTCAGTCCTGAGCAAAACCCAAGGTGAGGACACTACGGCCTTTTTTATTGCCATCCAAGAAAGATAGACTACAGATGTGGCATTTAGCATGTCTATCTGTGGATTCCAGACTTCTGAAGGACACAGAATATTTGAGAGAGCTGTAAAGTCAGTCCAGAGCTTCTCTAACAAGATGTCTCTGCATCTGTCACATAGGACAGGAAGAAAACTTGACTCAGCACTCTTCTGAAAGGAGCTAGGTGCAGGTACACACCTCCAGGTAAAGTTACGAGGGAAGATTATGGCTTTATTAGTGCATTTACAGCTCAGAACAACGGCAGGACTCTGTCGGGCAACGGGCACCACATATCATGTGTTGAAGCTGAAATATAGATCTAGACGGGAGGGGGCTGTCAGGTTCAGCCGATGATTCATTGCTTGTGGCGATGCTGTCTACAGTGAGCGGATCATGCTGCACATGCTGGGACAGAGATAATGGCACACAGATGTCTGAGCACATCAGGCCACACAATGCAACAGCCGCAACTCTACAACAACAAAGTGGAGTTCAGAAAGCGTGTACCGCGATCAGACATTGTTGCGGAAAATCAACCGCTACCAACTCACGGGTCATGGCCGCTTTGAAAGATGTAAAAGAGAGCGAAGGTTTATAATGCTCGCTTGTGCGAGGCATAAACATTCAGAAATGCTTATCTGTACAATTGTATGCTCAAATGCTGCATCCTAGGACGAAGAGATAATAATGTTGAATAAAAACAGTATTTTGCAATTTCACTGACATTGCGTTTACAAGACTAGACAGAGGTCGGGCTTTTGTGGGAGATGAAAGCTTTCCAATAAATTCCGCATGGACACAGAATAGTGTCTGACGAATACTTTTGTGCATGTGTGAACTGAAAAATAAGATGCTCTGACCTTGGGTATTCCTTGGAGTGAAAGAAAGGAAACATTGTTACTGTCATCATGAATTGTTAATATAATTATCCCTCTTTTGCATAAGTGAATAAGTAAAGCACTCTGAATCAAGACCTCTGTTCTGTTCTCAAAATTACAGCTGTCCATCACTGCCAGACTGTGGCACCAAACAATAAGGATGTTTCTGATTTATTCACAAACTCCATTTTAAAGGGGCCAAGTCTAAAACCCATCTCTTTCCATTTTGCCCAGTGCTCAGAGAATTTTAAAGTTTAATAAGGCTGCAGTCCATGTGAGTGCTTCCCAAGACGGCATACACACACAAACCACAGGCTGCACAGAAGGGCACATGGAGGGGGATACATCAAGCTAACACTGCACTTTTCTTCATTATTTACCTGTTCTGAGGCCTGGGCCAATCTAAGACACAAGCAATTCTCTGTCCCCCTTACGTCACAAACACTCCAGCTCTGGGTATACAGCACTCTAATGTTGTTCTGCTCACAATAACGGAGCCCATTTGCCCTAACTTCAGGGCATTCCAGCTGTGCTTCATCCATCTATCAACATATTGTAAGACTCATTAAAAATCAGGTTTGATGTGGGCATTCAGTTGAGCACAGCAGAAAGAGCAATAGGAGAGGTGATAATGCATTTGAACTGTAGCAATAGAGCAAACAATGCAAGACCCTGTAAAACAACAAGCAAAAATTCAGATTGTCTAACGATTGATCATTATCCGTCAATCTGACTTGAATAGTATTTTATGACATTAATGTAACAGGAGTTTCATTAGTCTCTAACAAGTGCTTTGTTGTGGCTTCATGGCCTTTTCTTTGTATTCTGCTCTTGCAATGTGAAAAACGCAATTGTCGCCAAATTAAATGTACAATTTTATAACAAATATTCTATTGAATTACATATAGAATCAGTCATTTTCAACCTAAATCATAACTTAGGTCTTTCTCTTGGCCTGATGCACTTTAAAACGCTATTTTCTTTCCGGTTCTTCCATCCTTTCTGTTTCAGAAATCATCCAAAACAATAAAGCACAGCTTATTTTTTATCAACAGCATTTTGAACTCCACAAATGACAGAAAACCTTCCAAGTCTAAAGATTTGATTCATACAAATACATGCCCTTGCCTTATTTCTATAGATTTTTTTGGCCTCTTTAGAGTGGGTCAACAACCAGGGGGTTTTGTCTTTTTATCTCATTTAAGACAGTATGATGGAAGTGCACAGTAACTCACATGAAGTCTGAAGGCCGAATGCTCCACATAGACATATGCTCTGAAATCAACTACTAGTTTTTCCTCAATCCACGTGAGGGACTGCAGCAGAACTCTAGCAAAGAATGGAAAGCTTTGAGCAGCATGAAGACCTCACCTCTGCTACAACATACAAGGACAGCAGACAGATTTAGTAGCACTAAGCGATCTACATCGGGTCATATCAGACATTAGACCGATCAACCAGCACTTGGGTTGGGAACGGGCACATCCTCAGCCTTCAGGAGAACAGAGGACTCCTTGTCTGTGCTGAATTCTGCCATTGACCGAGCACTGCCCAACCACCACAGCATATAAATGTGCTCCTCTGTGAGAGCCATGGCTTCCTATACACCTCAATACCTATGCGTGCATGGGCGTCGTAGGTGTGCAGTTGGGCTAGCTGGGTTGTCTTTGCTCATCCTATCTCACACTTACGTAAATGCCATTAAACATTTAACAGGCGATGGGAAGTCCGTGGGTTGCGGATGTTTGCCATCATTCAGGGCGCATTACCATTATCTATCAAGTGCAAAAATAAATCAATCCTCACGTTGCCAGAGGGACGAGCGATGGATGCAATTAGAGGCGCAAATGGCCGGTAAAGGCCACGCGACAACGTCGCGTCGAGATCATTTGATCTAGATCTGATGAACGCGTCGTTTTTCTTTAAAGCAGACGAGACATGCCAGAATAAAATAGTAGGATATGCGGATATTGGCCAAGTGTGTCAATCACAAAACCTTTATTTTCTTATCAACAGGCCATGGCAGTCGGCACTGCCTGACAAAAGCGCACCTTTATTGAACACTTCTAATTAGACATCTCATTCGTGAACGGTGCGCCAAACCGATACAGACGCGTTACTCGCGCACATCGTGCAAACGTACATGTATTATAATAACAGACAACAGAAACACGCTTACCGCGATGTAAGGGATGTAGTTGATGCGTCTCCGGTTCTTTCCCGGTGATTATTCGTACTTCAGTGGTGAAGCCGGTGTTTATGCCATCAGTATTTTTTTCTGAGGTAATTCGTCATGAATGTGTCGCAGGCTCTCGCACATCAGTTTACCTTCTTCGCGTCAGTCGGCGTCTCCAAAAACAATAAAAGAAAAACGGAAAGAAAAGAAAGAAGACATAAAAAGGAAGGAGGATAGGGAAAATTAAGAAATGGAAAGAAAAAGAATGGGGAATAAACACCTCTTAAAACCTCCTCCTCCTTTTTTCTTTCTTTTTATCTGAAAACACCCGTGTCTTCTGACGGCGAGCTAGGTTACAACATATTTTATCACTATAAAGGAGGTAGGGAAATGATAAAATAAAACAATAACAGAAACAAATGCGTATAACGCATTAGCAGCTAACTCAGCGCTCTGTCGTCATGACGACCCATTTCAGAGTCCGTTCGTGCATCAAAAAACACCAAATAATAAAAACCATCCGGTGGCACGACTTCTCATCTGCTCTCAGTCTGTCTCACTCATAAACGAGTCCTCTTCTTTTGTGTACAAGTGGGAAAACAATTGAGATTCGTCTTCCTTTCTCTCACCGCTATCTGATAATAGCGATAATAATTATTATTATTCCCACTCGTGAACAATGAAGATGTATATGTCTCTCAGATATCCATTTCGCACTTCACGCACAGCTGTCAAGATTCAGGAGTCCAGAATCCCGCTGTCCGCCTCTCTCTTTCTCTCTCTCTCTTACACGCGTACTGGCTATGGCAAGCCGTTTACACATTTATTTTCTAGACTAGGCTCCAATAGTTTTCAAGTAATTTAGTCTAGTAAATTCTCAGTTTCACTAGTAACTATTTATAGGATACTAGTACCTGTGCTAGTTAGTATTCTAACAGTAAAAAGTAGGCTAGCCCATACCTTTTTTTTTTTACATAAAGAATAGCAAATTCCTGTCATTATACGGTTCCAATATCAGTTCACTTTCACTTATATGCATTGTATCATTCATTGGTATTTTTTCCAGCTTATTTGTGACCCTGGACCACAAAACCAGTCATAAGGGTCAATTTTCTTTTGAAATTGAGATTTATACATCACCTGAAAGCTGAGTAAATAAGTTTTCCATTAATGTATGGTTTGTTAGGATAGGACAATATTTGGCTGAGATACAACCAGGGTCTAAAACTAACTTTTTGCCACCCCTGCCAATAGCTGGTGACGTGATAAAATTTACCGGCCATGAAACTATTTTTGCACAAACAGGCAGTCATTACTACTACAATGACTAAACATATTTACAATGTTTTTAATTTGTCATTTATTTTACTTACAAGAAAAAACAAAAAAAAAAGATTTATTTATTTATCTTTTTTTGTTGTTGTTGTTGTTGTTGTTGTTGTCCCTAAAAAACTTTGAGATTCTTGTCCTTTGCATGTTTTCGGCAAACGGAGCACGCCATCGTGTTACGCCTGTTTCACACATACTCAGTTTGCAGTGCGCATGTGGTGCGTATTTTTTTCCGCACCCATGTTAACGGATTAGAGCAGGGCTATTCAATTAGCTTCATTTGAGGGCCGGATTATTGAACTTTTAAGGGGGCCAAGGGGGTGGGGGCTGTCCCGATCTCTTTCTGGGGGGACCTATAAAATTAGAAATCAATTTGAAATCTGAAATCTATAAAAGGTTAGCATTAGTGCTGTCTGTAAATCGATAAAAAAAAAAATAATAATCACACATTTTTCTGTAATTAATCATGATTAATCGCATATTTCTATTGTCATAATTTCACATTGAACCTACAAATTAATGTAGAAACAACAAAAAGATAGTATATTTTAAATATGTTTTTAATGGCATCTTTTTACTAAGTAGCCTATTTAATGAAGTATTGATACCAATACTGCTACTGGTGTCTCAAATGCATTTTCCCTCATTTTTTACCTATTAATTATAGGAATTCAACATTACAGTATAATTAAAAGCCATTATTTTTAACATTTAATAGGCTCTGAAATATTAAGTGATTTTAAAACAATCTTCACATAAACTATAAATTGTATATGCATAAATCTTGAATCTTTATTCAAGCTACAAAAGTTAATCAGCGACTAGAGCAGTCAAGTGATTGTTCTTTTGTTTTCTGATCTACATCAATGACAGACTTCAGCAGGTTTTACTTTAAAAGCAGCACTGTCTCTTTAAAACCTGATGCACATGACGCAGATCTGACACATATCCTATTTTCTCCAAACTCTTTATGGTGATTTAAGACTTTATAGCTAATTTAAGACCACGTTTACGAGGTAACTCGCATATTTTGACATAATTGTGCATATTTTCTTCCGTTGAAGCGCTACTACTGCACTGTCTAAAGTGGCTCAGCATATGTGTACAGCCGAACGTAGCTTACTTCACCATTTAGGCAGCGTAACCCCAGGTATGTGCTAAAAAGTTCAAAGTTAATCTTCTGAAATGAAGCAGCAATATCTTCTCAGGTAAAAGTTATTAGAACCATGTCTAGGGACAAGCTGGCCATCACACTGCTCTGACCTTATCAGCCCATTTGTATCCTATTATTTGATTCGCTCTTGTCACTTATGACAGAACAGCTAATCATGATGATCTTGTCTTCGGAAAATATTATTTTATTCGCTTATGTCAGAAACAGCGAATCTCTTTAAAAACTGCCCGTTGTTCTCACTGCATTGCTTTTATTATATTTCGCCAACCGGCGACTGACACGGTTACATATACACGCCAATGTCGATTTTTACTCGCATTTGGCACTTGGCGAGTGTTAATTTTAGGCCCTGGATACAACTATTAAAAAATCTGGAATCTAAGGGTGCAAAAAAAAACTAAATATTGAAAAAATCACCTTTAAAGTTGCCCAAATTAAGTCCTTAGGAACGCATATTACTAATAAAAAAATCTAGTTTTTATATATTTACGGTAGGAAATTTACCAAATATTTTCATGGAACATGATCTTTACTTAATAATCTAATGATTTTGGCATAAAAGAAAAATCAATAATTTTGACCCATACAATGTATTGTTGGCTATTGCTACAAATATACCCGTGTGACTTACGACTGGTTTTGTGGTCCAGGGTCACATTTATCAGCTACCTATTTTATGAGCATTATCTATGCCAGCTGTTACTAGAAACATTTCTTCTTGCTTTGATTGTAAAGGCTAGTCAATAGTGGCTATTTTAAAGTTATAAAAAATATTATTAGTTAGATTAAAAAAAACAGCAGCAATTGTAAATGGCCTACACATTGTGTCTATTATGTATTTCTGGTAATTAGGAATAAAAAAATCTGATTGTTTGCTTCGGCGCTATTTTTAATTTATTTATTTATTTATTGTGATTTACTGTAAGAGCAGGGTGAGGCCCTTTCTTGTGAGGTGAAACAGGTATCTGTTTGAGTAAAATGGGTAAAATACAGTAAAGGTCAATAGTGGTTAAATTAACCCTTTCCCACCACTGACGGAATTGTACGTTATTTATGAGACAGCGCTTCCCTGCCATTGATGGAATTTTCTGGTTTTACGTGTTTTCACTGTTATAGAGTAGGAGGCTCTATTATACATCTTCTAAAAGAGTACTGAATGTCTGAATCAAAACACGGTGAAGAAGCAAAAACGTGATAATGTACAGCAGGAAACCAGATGCATATATAAAATAATCCCAATCAAACATTATCCCAATCAAAACCCAATCAAACATTATCAAAGCCACCTAATGATACCAAATGAAATTACGACCCAGGAAGGGGTGTACTTTTTGTTCAGAATGTTTTTTATTTTTGTTTGTTTGTTTTTTAATGAAACTTACATTTGTGTGGATGCATGAAGCTAGCTTTTTTTAAGCAGAGGCTCTGCTCTCTTTTTTTTTTTTTTTTACACATTGCATGTTCAGATATTCATACAACAAAATATTCTAGGCCATGATAATTTTGTGAAAATAATTAACCTGCAACTTGGTTTAGGCTTCTAACTAGTAATTAGACAATAAGTACTTGTAGCAAAGTAGATCATTTTAAGGAATAAATGTTAAAACCGCTTGCCACACTCACACACATTTAACAGCTACCGCAGATTGATTGCAATTCTTAGCACTACCTCCGGTGGCTGTAGCGTCCCTTATGTTCACGTTTTCACATACTGACGCTTTGTCTGTACTGAATTTACATTCCGTGCTGCTGCTTTGAGTACTCTCATCCAGCTCTAATTAATTAATCAACGTGATTAGGACATGATTTCACATGAACCCTCTGAATCCACCTCTCTGGTGAAACATTTCTCCCGCCTTGAGGATCTGCATCGGCGTGACGTCAGAAAAATCGTCAAAGTGTCCTCTCTTCATCTTGCATCATAAGCTCACTATGACGTGACACTTCACTGGGAGAAGGTGGGTATCACAAAGTACTGTGGTATAGTAATGTAATACCAGTAGTATTTCGATATACAGGCTATGGGAATGAATGATAACCAAATTCATGCACCAAGACACTTAAAAATATCATGATAGAAATCATGATATATGTCCATGGCATTACTGTGGTACACTTTACATTTAATACAATAAAAAAAGAAGATACTATGGTATATTCCATAATTTTCGCCAGTCTAGTTTAATAAATGACAGAACTACAAATGTGGAGTTGAAATCTACTTTACCATACCCTAAAGTAAAAATATAATTTATTCTTTATAAATTATACTTGCATTATTCTGTCCTTCATGAGATCTAACAGGACACTGACACACACACACACACACAAAAATATATTTAATCGATTTACAGCCCCTAGTGTGGAAGCAAATGATAAATACCCAGATCAACTAATTATAATCTGTTCCTTTCATTCCCCCACACCCATACATATACATATTGTTCCAATACACACAACCTATAGAATATTTAAAAATACTTTTTTTATGAAATGTACATGTGTGCAAATACCTGGCATGAAGGTTGAACTGACACAGAGGTGATTCGAATTTCCGAAATCCAGTTGGGCAACAAAACTAAAACGTAAATAGTTAAACACCGCATCATATTTTACTGATGTGTTGTCATTCAAATAAAATTGTCAGTAATCTAAGTACAGTATATAGGCTACTACTTAAAAAAGAAGAAGAAGAAAATGTGATTTTGATTGTCCAGACCACCACAAATAGGCTAATATTTATTTATGAAATAAGCCACGAGAAGCCATCCATTACAGAAGAAGAATTACTGTGGTAGAAATAAATCAGTCTATTACTCAAGTATTAACAAAAAAGAACAGCAATATCAGTGTCAAATAAATAGTCACTTTTTATTATTATTACGGACAGGCTAGTTCATAAAAAAATGAACATTTACTCACCCTCATGTCATTTCAAACCTGTATGACTTTATTTCTAATGTAAAACATAAGATGATAATAACAAACAATACATTTTGAATTATTAAGTATTCTAGAAAATATATATATATCGCCTGCAATTTCATGGCTATCTGGAATACTCAATTTTGATTTGATAATTGTGACATTGAGTAGTGAAATATATACAATGTACTGTATATGGAATGGATAAACTATTTTCACATCTTTCATGTCACCTATACATTACTGCATGTGAAACAGTAGAATAGCTCATTGGCACCATCTTGTGTCTCAAAGCATTTGCTATAACTACTGACAAAAAAAAAGAAGAATATTCATTTATTAAAAGGATGTTAGAAGCTCAGGAGTCCCAGTTAAGGCAATCAAATTAAAACATCTGAAAAACAACCAACCGGCAAGATACAAAAATAAAAGAGCTAGAGGACAGAAAACTTGAGAGAGAGTATATTATCAATCTCGTCCATACAAAAAGCACAATTGTTTTATATATACAAAGCAAGACAAGTGTTTGTCTTGTTACTAGGCTAATCGTTTGCGACACTAATGGACTACTTTTCTCAGTAATGTCCATGTATTTATTTATTCAGCATGAAGCCATGTAATAAGCAAAATAATGTTGCCAGACGGTCATTAATGCAAAATATATCGCTTCAGGATGATACAAAACTCCTCTCTTCTTGTTTTGCCAGTTTATCACTTGTCTTTAAATAATCTTATGGCCAGAGGGGAGAACATAGTTTAATTGATTTAGGATTACTACTCATCATTATCACAAAACAGATACCATTGTCATACCAAATGGTTTTACCATTTAGAATCAATTCTACACCCACACAAGCATCCGTTAGCTGCTTAAACCACCATAGACAGGCCCACTGCTTGTTTACATAAGATACAAACAAAGACATAGATCCTCTATTTCTTCATGCTCTATCTCTCAATCAATGACTGCTTGTCGTATATGAACACATCGTCTAAAAATCTCGAGAACTCCAATTATGAACCCAGAGCTCTTCATGAATTTGAAGGTGTCATCTGACAGGGTGACAGAAAAGAGAAAAGCATGGTCATCTTCTACGTTCAAAGAGTTTAAGACCTCATACCCAAAGAAACAGAGGCAGAATGATGGCAAAAATACTAGCATAACAGCCCAGCATTTAAAAAATGTGATCATTTGTAATGAATAAGAAAGTTGTTTATCTGCTCTCCCTTGCTCATTACACTTAATGTATGTGCTAAATTGATTTTTTTTAGCCAACTGAAGGTCTTGCTCCACATCACACCAAAGAGGTCTCGGTGGGGGTTTGTGTGTTTTCTCCAAAGCTAAGGGTTATTAGAGGAGAGTGAGTCAAACAACAAACAAGCGCTGTATAAATCTAAATGAACAGTACACTGAAAAATAAAATTACTATCATCGCTACTCACCATCATGTTGTTCCACCCTGCAATTTTCCATAAAGTGAACGTTGATGGGACTGTAAAGCTCTACAAAAGAAGAAAAAAATCTTCATTAAAAGCATCACAAAAATACTGTAACTAGACGATTTATGCACTTTATTTGATGTCTTCTAAAACCATGCTTTCACTGTATGTAAAAGAGCAGCATGAACATTCTGCTAAGTATCTTCTTTTGTGATTTTCCACATTTGTTAATCAAATAGAGTTGAGAGATCATGAATGTGAGTAAACAGTGAAATAATTTAGTTTTATTCCTTTAAACTCCCCAGCATTTGTCCAGAGGGTGGTGCTGTTGTGCAGGTCGAGTGCTCCACTTTTCAGATATTTCCCTCCCACGCACATTCTCTTACCCTTTTTTTCCACCGTCTTCAATCTCGTCATCCCCCTCTCTCTGTGTCTAATTCCCTTTTTCTCTCAATATCACTTGAATGACAGTTGTAAGCCTCTTAGGATCTTTTCCTGCGAATGGTGGGGCTTTCTTCTCAAAGGGGAGAAAAAGGAGATTCACTCAGTGGGGACATTCACCTCATTTCCCATTCTGTCTTTTCTTTCCTTCTCTCACATTCTCTCACTCACTCTCTTCTCTATCACTTTGCAGTTTAATTACCATAATAAATACGAAAGAGGATTTTTCAGAGATTGTGAAGGCCCAGGTCAGTGGATTCTCTGCAAAATCTGGATGGAATTGGAACAGTTGTAGGAAGATACCGAATTAAAGGGGACCAGGACCCATAACAGAACAAACAGGTCGTGCATTGGCAAAAAAACATGGTGTGGACATTAAACAGTATCAGTTTAAAAAAAAATACAAATTCTATAAATGCCAAACCTTCATGTTTTAAGACAAACCACAAAACAAAATAATTTACAATAAGTTGAAGTATAATTATAGGTAACACATAACAGTACGAAAATAAATGAAACTCTAAATCTTGTTTCCCCATCATAAAAAAAAATCATGAACACTGCATACTCATCCCAGAATCAACACTTTAATGCATTACGAATCCTAATGCATAAACACACACACACGATCAAACACTTTCCATAACCAAGACATTAACCAGATAAGAGAAATCTCGTTAAGGGATTTAAATCTAAGCTGAAAAACCCTGTAGGGCTTACATTTTCTCTTCTTTTTCCTCATTCACTTAACTAGATGGTCCTTTTAATGGTATTGAAGCTCTGATTCTGAATAAGAAGATATTCATGTCCCTTTAGACATCCCTGACGATGCCTTGATCACACAAACTGAACATGAAAATTATTTCAATGCCATAAACAATGAAATGACAAAAATACAATGCAATGCCACATAAATAGTCTTTAACAGCAGTTGAATTGCTCTTGGCCAGCTACAAAATTGTGCTGAAATTGGTAGCTGTCAATTTCATGCTAAAACTTTTATATCAGCTCAGAAATTCAAAATTTATGGAAGCCCGTACCCGGTTTGATACAAACTCTGACTTTGTTTTCCCTCAGAATTGTGTGATATAAACTCGCAGTTGTAAAGTCATAATTGCGAGATATATACTCTCAATTCTGAGAATTTTTTTTTTCTTTATAACACACAACTGCAAGTTATACAGTATACTTGTAATTCTGAGAAAATATCAGCCCCCTCAGAACTGGACTTTATAACTTGCGAGTTAATATCTCACAATTCTGAGAAAAGAAAAAAGTCAGAATTATGAGATAAAAAGTCACAAATCTAACTTTGTTTCTCGCAATTGTGAGTTTATATCCCACAATTCTGACTTTATTTCTCATAGTTCTGGCTAGTTTATATTATGCAATTTTGAGAAAAAGAATCAGAATTGTGAGTTTGTATCTCACAATTCTGAGGAAAAAAAGTCTGAATTGTGAGATAAAAAGTCGCAATTATCTTTTATTTTTTATTCAGTGGCGGAAATGGGCTTCCATAAAGATTAAAACAAACTGAAACTCCTCTTTGAAAAAGATCACAGCTCTATTATTCACGACTAAAATCAAAAGATTTTTTAACATTCTCTTATAATAGATATTCTGTAAAGTTCTGATTAATGCAATAATAATTAAATAATAATTATTCAGATTTCTTGAAACCAAAATCTTGGCTTAGTCTGGTTATGCCAATTGGTTTAATGAGTTTTCCTGACACATACTGTACATAATCAAAACATGACCACAGTTTGATAAACAAAATAATAGACATTCTGATAGAATGTTCTGATAGCCTGCCCCCCTGTCGTAGATATGGAGGCGGTCGCTGAGGGACCCTGTGAGGGCCTCTGACTCCTGGTCATGCCCGGAGGAAGCCTCAGCCTCCAAGCCAGCCCAGGAGGGCTTCTGGTTCCTGTGGGCTGTCCTGTCCTGTCTGTCTGGCCCTGGAGGGCGTTCCTGTCGTGTTTTGTACTGTCATGTTGTGTGTTTAGCCCCGGAGGGCTCCTGATACCCCCTAACTTCCCCAGGGAAATTTTTTTTGGGGGGGGTATAAGAGTTCTGGCTGTAGGGGCCGGGCCGAGAGGACCGAGGCCAAGGCCCCCGAAGACCATCTGCCATGGCCTCCAGAGCTCCCAGCTCCGCCATGGCCTCCAGAGCTCCCAGCTCCACCATGGCCTCCTGAGCTCCCTGCACCGCCATGGCCTCCAGAGCTGCCAGCTCCGCCATGGCCTCCGAATTGTCTGTTCCGCTCTAGAGGTCCCCGTCCTGTGTTCCTGTCCGTGTCTGTCTTGAGGGGCCTCCAGAGCGCCCACCCCCCCTCCCCGATGGAACTGTTAAGGCTCGGGACGAGCCTTTCGGGAGGGGGGAGTTATGTCAGTCCTCTGTCGTGTGTCATGTGTTCCCACCTCTTGTGTCCATATTTGGTTTGTTTCCTGTCCTCGTTAAGTGTTATTATGAGTTAATCCTTGTCTAGCCCTGTTTGTCTAATTATCTATGATTTACCTGTGTATTTATAGTCCTGTCTGTTGAGTTTGATTTTGTCTGGTCTACTCGTTACTTCCCCGGTGTATCCTATCCATGTAAGTCCTGCCTTGTCTTGCCTTGTCCTGCCTTGATGTTTCATTAAAGACTATTATTTGAGTTTAAGTCCTCGTCTGCGTGTTCCTGTATCCTCCCTCGTGTGTGCACCGTGACAGCTGTCTTTTTTAGATTATCAGAAACTAAAATCTTAGTCTGGTTATGTCAATTGATTTAATGTGTTTATATGACACATACTGTACACAATCAGAACATGACCACAGTTTGATAATAAATGTGATATTCTTGAGTATACAAATGCAGTCAGTGAGAATCCCTCTTAAGTTGATATGGAGGAGAGCTAATGCTTAACTAGACGTCTCAGTATGTGACACATTAAAAGGGTGGAACTTTAAAACGATTAACAGCAGATTTTTAAACAATCCACATGCGGAGCACACTGGAAATATTACAGGGAAATGATGATTCTGCAGTCTATCCTTGAAACAATAATGTTTCTAGTTACTGACAAGCACACTACAACAGCTGTATCTTAATTTATGAGGCTCTTCTGGGAACCCTAGTCAGATTTGTGAAAACAGAGTTCATTTGTTGTGAAACGAGGGAATGCATGTGACCTTAATCTGAGTTTGGACAGACAGCAGGGTCTTTCTAATGGGCTGGCAGGAGACAGAATGTCTTTTTTTAATAACAAGGTTTTAATTAGGAGCCTCAGGCTCTGGTCAGGAGAGACTGAATGTGGAACAAACTGCAGTTTCACAACATTTTCATTCGGCAATTAATTATCACATTCGTTTTGATTAGAGAAAACACCTTTCAGCAAATCTCCTTTACATTCAGGTGCAACTTTATTATGACAGTTGGTAACACACACTTCCAGATTTACACACATTCCAGCAAGCAGTGTAGTTTTCCCTCGTTTCCTGATTAGTGTCCCTGAGGCTTGTCATTCTCTCCCACCTCAGTGGCAGCAGCATAAAGTGAGGGAATACAAATGCTGATGGAACTCGCATGAGAAATCACTGGCTTTCTAATTACCGCACATCAGTGCCATCTCCTTAGATAACACACCAGATGCCTGTCACACCTGCCAAATCAACCAATTCGGAACCCATCAGAGAATCTGTCGGCCCCAAGAGTCCCGATGATTACAGAGCCACTGATGAATCATTAAAAAAGAATCATCAAAATCGAATGAAAGATGCATCGAGTCGTCCATCTCGGTGATTTATGCAGGTGCCACTCAGCTGTGATGCTGTAACAAGAGTCACCAGAGGGCAGCAGTAGCATGCTGCATTTCCTAGGCCCTGCACATCTACCCCTCGTTTACTTTCTCTCTTATTCTGTCTCCCTCTCTGTCCTAATCCATTGGAAGCTCTGTTTGTGGGAGATAGTCACGCTTTGAGTAAAACTATCAGGAGTGAGGCTGCGAGAAGGGAGAGTAAGGAAGTGGAGAGCGAGAGAGCGTGTGAGAGAGATTGAGGATGGAGTTGCTCTCCTTAAGGACATGGCTGAGACTGTCTGTCTGTGCTCTGGTCCTGCTGGCTCTGGAAGCTTTGATCTGGTCTGGCCTGGCTTTTCCATCCCATCCTCTCTCTCGCTCTCTCATTCTAATATGTGTGGATGTGGGATGCTATTTCACACAATCAGCACAAACCAGGCCCTGCTCACTCCACCTCAGGCCAGATACACACCATTCGGCACCTCCTGTATTCCATTCTTCCATCTCCCCTAACACTCCCTCTCTTGCTTCTCTCATTGACCATGTTTACATGCACATCATTTTGTGATTAACCATATTCTGAGTAAGACTCTATTCCAAGAAAGAGGTTTACATGTTCCACAGCTATTGGAATATCCCTGAATAAATGTATTCAGCATATTCCAAAAATAAACTTTTCTACTGCTATTCTCTTATGGAAACACTGGAAAAGCTTTTCTTGCTTGCCATTTATTAGTTAATTATTATTAGTTTTTTTTTTTTTATAAATCATATTTTTTTTTAAATCTTGCCCTTGACATCAGCACATAAGAATATAATGAAATGCAAAATACAGACTATAGGCTCAAAGGGACATTTGTATCTTTGTACCTTATTTATCTCTAAAAGGTTCATAGGTTAGTACTCCAAGATACTAATATGCACCTTTTAGAGGTAAAGAATGAACAGAGTTATCACCAAAGCTGTTGTACCTCTGAAGGTACTATTTTTGCACATTTTTCTGACAGTGCAACTTGACTTCTATAACATTGACTTGTAATGACTTGCATATGAACACGCACAGATAATAATGAACATTGTTATGTACATTTCTAGAAACCAGAACCTTGGTTTAACATACATGACACATGCCTAAAGTAAAATCTGACTATATTCTGATCTAAATGTGTATTTTCCAATTTGATCTAAATATTGTTATGCATGTTTTGCAAAATATAATCAAAGTCAATAAAGTCAGCTGTTCGGTTGCCAACATTCTTCAAAATATCTTCTTTTGTGATCCACAGAAGAAAGAAAGTCATGTTTTGGAACGACATGTGGTTGAGTAAATGGTGACAACTTTCATTTTTGGTGGACTATCTCTTTAAATGATCTGTACATAGAGTACACTGGAAATAAATAAAGATGCTAGGAAAATAGGTGTGGGCCAAGTGTTTATTTAGTGATGATCCATGCGTGGATTAATGTAGCTAGAGCTGAGAGAGATTTAACATTAAAAAGATGAGAGAACTGACAGGATAGAGGAAAGATGTTGACAAGTTGGAGGAATGGCTAGGACAAACACGATGCACTCACACACAAATACACACATACACACAGAAGCACATGGCACCAATCTGCCAAGGATAAGCAGATTAAATACACAGGGTTTCCTGGAATGTGATGGGAGTGGTCCCCAATGACATCCTAGATCCACCAGCCTGTCCTGGTTATGTAACCAGCCAATGTTTCAGTTACCATGCTGTCAAAACATTAAGTGTCACCATATTCCCATAACACCACTAGAGAGTCAGTCTAGTCTCTAATTCTGCCTCAACGTAAGTCTGGTTTCATCATTTTAGTTATGAAATGTAATTACACGTAACACTACTTACAAATTACCATGTTACAATAATAATTTCATTATAACTTTAGATTCCCCGGTAAATAAATTCAGCTCAACTAGAATTAACTTTAAAACCTTTACTCACTGTCACTGTGCCGTCTTTGGTGCTCCTAGTCTTCAGTGTGGGGAATTGGTTCCAGCTCTCTCTCTTTACAATCACACCATGCTTGATGTTTAAAATGGCCTCCACATATTTGGTGCAGAGTGATAAAAATTCCCAAAGAGGATTCAGAACGGCCATCAATCCTCAGAGACAGGATGGAATAAACAGTCAAAACAGATAGTCCCTCAGACGCACACTTGATATATGTGAGTTTCTCTCAAGATGTACAGATGTAATGCAAGATAAGTTTCTCTGTCACACTCTATATAAATCACTATGTCTTTGGGAAAAATATTTATTGATTTTTGCCAAAAGAAAAGTACTACTACTATTGCTCATCCTTCAGGTTATGGGTTTTGTAGTATTAAACTTTGGTGCATAAATTCCAAGTTCTGTTATTAAACTCTAGATGGCGCAAACTAGGGCTGTCAAATAAAAATGTGAATTTCGAATATTTGTCAAATTTAAAATAAAAATCCTCATTCGAATGCAAAAACGTTGCATTCGAAATTAGGTCTGCATCAGGCAGCCTTATCAGTGGCACACAAGATGCAATGATGAACTGCGTAGTTCATTCAAAATATTGTAGAAAAAGAGAACATCAATGCAAAGAAGATCTTTTTTACGGCAAAACTGAAACCAAGCCGTCCACACAGAATGCATATTTATCGCATTTTCTATAGGGAAATATATCACTGTTGCACTCACGTCTCGCACAAGAGAGCAAGATGTTTAGAAAGCCATGTAAAATTAATGTAAGTTCAACGTTTAAAAAACATTTCTCGAGACTTTATGGTCTTTTCCCCCATCCCACTGCATCTCATGTTTTAAATGAAAAATGTACTTTGTGATTGGTTTTCAGTCCTTTGTATTAAACTACACATACATACATGATGCTGTTTTGTTTCTAATTGTTTAAGCAACTTAATTATATTTGGTTTATAAACATTATTTTAAACATTATGCACTTTTTTTCAAAGTTAGTTGTGTTATTTTATTGCTTTGAATAAATGTGCATTAGTAATATTTTGCTCAATGTGCCCACTTGTGACCTCAGGAGAGAAGCCAAAAGCTTTTTTTCCCCCTTAACTGAAATTACGTCTTTTAAATTTGAATATAATTCAAATATTGATAATGTTTAAGAACAAAATTTGAATTTAGTTTTTCAGCAATTTTGATGGCCCTAGCGCAGACTGATGGGTCGTTAACACAAACTGATGATATGCACAGTGCTGAACTACTTGGCACAAACTGATTGGTTCATGTTGCATACGCAGCCAATGAGCTTACTGCCTTACATTTAATTGGCTGGTTAGCATTCACTAGAGCATTTTGCAGTGCGCTTTCAGAGTTCCTCTGAAACATTCCACCTTCCCCTGCTCCACCTGTATAGATCTGCTACGGGTTATTAAGTTGGCTTGTGAAAGCCAACTTACTGAAATCCGATTTAAACTTCTTATTATTATTAAGTTGGCTTGAGAAAGCCAACTTACTGAAATCCGATTTAAACTTCTTATTATTATTAAGTTGGCTTGTGAAAGCCAACTTACTGAAATCCGATTTAAACTTCTTATTAAGTTGGCTTGTGAAAGCCAACTTACTGAAATCCGATTTAAACTTCTTATTATTAAGTTGGCTTGTGAAAGCCAACTTACTGATCTACTATTTAAACTTATTATTATTATTATTCTTCTGAGACTAAATTTCTGACTGCTACTCCTCCTAGAGCTTTAACTCTACAGACTCCAACCTCAGCCCAGATCTTCAGACTGTTCTGACTCGAGTTGCTATATCTTTTCTAACTGATTAGACTTATGATTTTCATAAAAATGAAGATTAAAACTCATAAAAATCCCATAGACTTACATTGACGGAATGTTCAGATGAGCCAAGACTATTCAAACTCCAACTGTCAAAATTCAAATCTAAACACACTGAAGCCCATTAGACTCAATCAGACTTCCCTTCTATGTACTATTTCTATCCCATTCAAACTAATTTAAGCTTCCACTCTATCTAATTCTATTTCTAATCTATCTAAATCATGCTAGCAACATGCTAGTAACATGCTAATCATGCTTTAAACATGCTAGTAAAATGCTAATCATGCTAGAATCATGCTAGCAACATGCTAGTAACTTGCTAAGCATGCTAACAACATGCTAGTAACTTGCTAATCATGCTAGCAAAATGCTAGAAACATGCTAATCATGCTAGAAACATGCTAACATCATGCTAGTAACTTGCTGATCATGCTAACAACATGCTAGTAACTTGCTAATCATGCTAACAAAATGCTAGTAACATGCTAATCATGCTAACATCATGCTAGTAACTTGCTAATCATGCTAGCAAACATGCTAGTGACATGCTAGTCACATGCTAATCATGCTAACAACATGCTAGTAACATGCTAATAATGCTAGCGACATGCTAGTAACATGCTAATCATGCTAGAAACATGCTAGCGACATGCTGGTAAAATGCTAATCATGCTAACGACATGCTAGTAACATGCTAATCATGCTAGCGAAATGCTAATCATGTTAGAAACATGCTAGAAACATGCTAGCGTCATGCTAATCATGCTAGCAACATGCTAGTAACTTGCTAATCATGCTAACAAACATGCTAGTGACATGCTAGTAACATGCTAATCATGCTAGAAACATGCTAGCGACATGCTAGTAAAATGCTAATCATGCTAGTGACATGCTAGTAACATGCTAATCATGCTAGCGAAATGCTAATCATGCTAGCAACATGCTAGCAACTTGCTAATCATGCTAGCAAACATGCTAGTGACATGTTAGTCACTTGATAATCATGCTAGCGACATGCTAATCATGCTAGAAACATGCTAGCGACATGCTAGTAACATACTAATCAGGCTAGAAACATGCTAGTGACATGCTAGTAACTTGCTAATCATGCTAGTAACCTTTTATGCCTTTTAAAACATTCAAACTTTAAGCTTTTAAAACTACTTTAAACTTCAAACTATTTCAGACTGCAAACCATCAAACTTAAAACTTTTTTAAACTTCTTAAACTTTTTAAACTTTTCAAACTCTTTCAAACTTTCTGGTCCGGCTTTCTCAAGCCAACTTAAAGTTTGTCTCGACAAACTTTTCTATCTAGTTATTATTATTATTCTTTTTCTGAGACTAAATTTCTGACTGCTACTCCTCCTAGAGCTTTAACTCTACAGACTCCAAACTCAGTCCAGATCTTCAGACTGATCTCGCCGGGTGTGCTATATCTTTTCTAACTGATCAGACTTATGATTTTCATAAAACTGAAGATTAAAAATCATAAAAATCCCATAGACTTACATTGACGGAATGTTCAGATGAGCCAAGACTATTCAAACTCCAACTGTCAAAATTCAAATCTAAACAAACTGAAGCCCATTAGACTCAATCAGACTTCCCTTCTATGTACTATTTCTATCCAATTCAAACTAATTTAAGCTTCCACTCTATCTAATTCTATTTCTAATCTATCTAAATCATGCTAGCAACATGCTAGTAACATGCTAATCATGCTTGAAACATGCTAGCAACATGCTAATCATGCTAGAAACATGCTAGCGACATGCTAATCATGCTAGAAACATGCTAGCGACATGCTAGTAACATGCTAATCATGCTAGAGACATGCTAGTAGCATGCTAATCATGCTAGAAACATGCTAATGACATGCTAGTAACATGCTAATCATGCTAGAGACATGCTAGTAGCATGTTAATCATGCTAGAAACATGCTAGCGACATGCTAGTAACATGCTAATCATGCTAGAGACATGCTAGTAGCATGCTAATCATGCTAAAAACATGCTAGCGACATGCTAGTCACATGCTAATCATGCTAAAGACATGCTAGTAGCATGCTAATCATGCTAGAAACATGTTAGCGACATGCTAGTAACATGTTAGAAACATGCTAGCGACATGCTAGTAACTTGCTAATCATGCTAACGACATGCTAATCATGCTAGAAACATGCTAGCGACATGCTAGTAACATGCTAATCATGCTAGCGACATGCTAGTAACTTGCTAATCATGCTAACGACATGCTAATCATGCTAGAAACATGTTAGCGACATGCTAGTAACATGCTAATCATGCTAGCGACATGCTAGTAACATGCTAATCATGCTAGCAAACATGCTAGTGACATGCTAGTCACATGCTAATCATGCTAGAAACATGCTAGCGACATGCTAGTCACATGCTAATCATGCTAACAGCATGCTAGCAACATGCTAATCATGCTAGTAACATGGTAATCATGCTAGAAATATGCTAGCGACATGCTAGTAACATGCTAATCATGCTAGAAACATGCTAGTGACATGCTAGTCACATGCTAATCATGCTTGAGACATGCTAGTAGCATGCTAATCATGCTGGAAACATGCTAGCGACATGCTAGTAACATGCTAATCATGCTAGAAACATGCTAGCAACATGCTAGTAACATGCTAATCATGCTAGCGACATGCTAGTCACTTGCGAGTCATGCTAGCAACATGCTAGTCTCTTGCTAATCATGCTAGCAACATGCTAGTCACTGGTTAAACCAACCTAGCAACCACCCTGACTACCCTAGCAACCACATAGCAACACCTTAGTGACCAGCCCGGGTCCCCTTGCAACTGCATATCAACAGCCTAGCAACCGACCTGGGTACCCTAGCAACCGCGCAACTACCTAGAATACCCTAGCAACCACTCTGAGGTCCGTAGAATCTATCTATCTATCTATAATCTGACTCTATCTATCTATCTATCTATAATCTGACTCTATGTATCTATCTATCTATCTATAATCTGACTATCTATCTATCTATCTATCTATAATCTGACTCTATCTATCTATCTATAATCTGACTATCTATCTATCTATCATCTGACTATCTATCTATCTATCTATCTATAATCTGACTATCTATCTATCTATCTATCTATAATCTGACTATCTATCTATCTATCTATCTATAATCTGACTCTATCTATCTATCTATCTATCTATCTATAATCTGACTCTATCTATCTATCTATCTATCTATAATCTGACTATCTATCTATCTATAATCTGACTATCTATCTATCTATCTATCTATAATCTGACTCTATCTATCTATAATCTGACTCTATCTATCTATCTATAATCTGACTCTATCTATCTATCTATCTATCTATAATCTGACTATCTCTCTATCTATAATCTGACTCTATCTATCTATAATCTGACTCTATCTATCTATCTATAATCTGACTATCTATCTATCTATCTATAATCTGACTCTATCTATCTATCTATCTATCTATAATCTGACTATCTATCTATCTATCTATCTATAATCTGACTATCTATCTATCTATCTATCTATAATCTGACTATCTATCTATCTATCTATAATCTGACTATCTATCTATCTATCTATAATCTGACTATCTATCTATCTATCTATAATCTGACTATCTATCTATCTATCTATAATCTGACTATCTATCTATCTATAATCTGACTATCTATCTACCTATCTATAATCTGACCCTATCTATCTATCTATCTATCTATCTATCCATCAATCAAACTTTAAGCCTTTAAAACTGTTAAATTTCAAACTATTTCAGACTGAAAAGCTTCAAACTTAAACTTTTAAAACTTTTAAAACTTATAAAACTTAAACTTTTAAAACTTATAAAACTTATAAAACTTAAACTTTTAAAACTTATAAAACTTAAACTTTTTAAACTTTCCAAACTTTTTTAAACTTTCTGGTCCGGCTTTCTCAAGCCAACTTAAAGTTTGTTCACAAACTTTTTTATCTAGTTAAGTTGGCTTGTGAAAGCCAACTTACTGAAATCCTATTTAAACTTATTATTATTAAGTTGGCTTGTGAAAGCCAACTTACTGATCTACTATTTAAACTTATTATTATTAAGTTGGCTTGTGAAAGCCAACTTACTGATCTACTATTTAAACTTATTATTATTAAGTTGGCTTGTGAAAGCCAACTTACTGATCTACTATTTAAACTTATTATTATTATTATTCTTCTGAGACTAAATTTCTGACTGCTACTCCTCCTAGAGCTTTAACTCTACAGACTCCAATCTCAGCCCAGATCTTCAGACTGTTCTGACTCGAGTTGCTATATCTTTTCTAACTGATCAGACTTATGATTTTCATAAAAATGAAGATTAAAACTCATAAAAATCCCATAGACTTACATTGACGGAATGTTCAGATGAGCCAAGACTATTCAAACTCCAACTGACAAAATTCAAATCTAAACACACTGAAGCCCATTAGACTCTATCAGACTTCCCTTCTATGTACTATTTCTATCCATTTCAAACTAATTTAAGCTTCCACTCTATCTAATACTATTTCTAATCTATCTAAATCATGCTAGCAACATGCTAGTAACATGCTAATCATTCTTGAAACATGCTAGCAACATGCTAATCATGCTAGAATCAAGCTAGCAACATGCTAGTAACTTGCTAATCATGCTAACAACATGCTAGTAACTTGCTAATCATGCTAGCAAAATGCTAGTAACATGCTAAAAGCACGCTAATCATGTTAGAAACATGCTAGCGACATGCTAGTAACATGCTAATTATGCTAGAAACATGCTAGCAACATGCTAATAACTTGCTAATCATGCTAGAAACATGCTAGCGACATGCTAGTAACATGCTAATCATGCTAGAAACATGCTAGCGACATGCTAATAACTAGCTAATCATGCTAACAACATGCTAATAGCATGCTAATCATGCTAGTGACATGCTAGTGACATGCTAATCATGCTAGAAACATGCTAGCGACATGCTAATAACTTGCTAATCATGCTAGAAACATGCTAGCGACATGCTAGTAACTTGTTAATCATGCTAACAACATGCTAATCATGCTAGAAACATGCTAGCGACATGCTAATAACTTGCTAATCATGCTAGAAACATGCTAGCGACATGCTAGTAACATGCTAATCATGCTAGAAACATGCTAGCGACATGCTAGTATCATGCTAATCATGCTAGAGACATGCTAATAGCATGCTAATCATGTTAGAAACATGCTAGCGACATGCTTGTAACATGCTAATCATGCTAGAAACATGCTAGCGACATGCTTGTAACTTCTAATCATGCTAGAAACATGCTAGCGACATGCTAGCGACATGCTAATCATGCTAGAAACATGCTAGCGACATGCTAGTAACTTGCTAATCATGCTAGTAACCTTTTATGCCTTTTAAAACATTCAAACTTTAAGCTTTTAAAACTACTTTAAACTTCAAACTATTTCAGACTGCAAACCATCAAACTTAAAACTTTTTTAAACTTCTTAAACTTTTTAAACTTTTCAAACTCTTTCAAACTTTCTGGTCCGGCTTTCTCAAGCCAACTTAAAGTTTGTCTCGACAAACTTTTCTATCTAGTTATTATTATTATTCTTCTGAGACTAAATTTCTGACTGCTACTCCTCCTAGAGCTTTAACTCTACAGACTCCAAACTCAGCCCAGATCTTCAGACTGTTCTGACTCGAGTTGCTATATCTTTTCTAACTGATCAGACTTATGATTTTCATAAAAATGAAGATTAAAACTCATAAAAATCCCATAGACTTACATTGACGGAATGTTCAGATGAGCCAAGACTATTCAAACTCCAACTGTCAAAATTCAAATCTAAACACACTGAAGCCCATTAGACTCAATCAGACTTCCCTTCTATGTACTATTTCTATCCAATTCAAACTAATTTAAGCTTCCACTCTATCTAATACTATTTCTAATCTATCTAAATCATGCTAGCAACATGCTAATCATGCTTTAAACATGCTAATCATGCTAGAATCATGCTAGCAACATGCTAGTAACTTGCTAAGCATGCTAACAACATGCTAGTAACTTGCTAATCATGCTAGCAAAATGCTAGTAACATGCTAATCATGCTAGAAACATGCTAGCGACATGCTAGTAACATGCTAATCATGCTAGAAATATGCTAGCGACATGCTAATAACTAGCTAATCATGCTAACAACATGCTAATTTGCATGCTAATCATGCTAATCATGCTAGAAACATGCTAGCGACATGCTAATAACTTGCTAATCATGCTAGAAACATGCTAGCGACATGCTAGTAACTTGTTAATCATGCTAACAACATGCTAATCATGCTAGAAACACGCTAGCGACATGCTAGTAACTTGTTAATCATGCTAGTAACATGCTAATCATGCTAGAAACACGCTAGCGACATGCTAGTAACTTGCTAATCATGCTAGAAACATGCTAGCGACATGCTAATAACTTGCTAATCATGCTAGAAACATGCTAGCGACATGCTAGTAACTTGTTAATCATGCTAGTAACATGCTAATCATGCTAGAAACACGCTAGCGACATGCTAGTAAAATGCTAATCATGCTAGCGACATGCTAGTAACATGCTAATCATGCTAGCGAAATGCTAATCATGTTAGAAAGATGCTAGCGACATGCTAGTAACATGCTAAGCATGCTAGCAACATGCTAGTGACTTGCTAATCATGCTAGCAAACATGCTAGTGACATGTTAGTCACATGATAATCATGCTAGCCACATGCTAATCATGCTAGAAACATGCTAGCGACATGCTAGTAACATACTAATCAGGCTAGAAACATGCTAGTGACATGCTAGTAACTTGCTAATCATGCTAGTAACCTTTTATGCCTTTTAAAACATTCAAACTTTAAGCTTTTAAAACTACTTTAAACTTCAAACTATTTCAGACTGCAAACCATCAAACTTAAAACTTTTTTAAACTTCTTAAACTTTTTAAACTTTTCAAACTCTTTCAAACTTTCTGGTCCGGCTTTCTCAAGCCAACTTAAAGTTTGTCTCGACAAACTTTTCTATCTAGTTATTATTATTATTCTTCTGAGACTAAATTTCTGACTGCTACTCCTCCTAGAGCTTTAACTCTACAAACTCCAACCTCAGCCCAGATCTTCAGACTGTTCTGACTCGAGTTGCTATATCTTTTCTAACTGATTAGACTTATGATTTTCATAAAAATGAAGATTAAAACTCATAAAAATCCCATAGACTTACATTGACGGAATGTTCAGATGAGCCAAGACTATTCAAACTCCAACTGTCAAAATTCAAATCTAAACACAATGAAGCCCATTAGACTCAATCAGACTTCCCTTCTATGTACTATTTCTATCCAATTCAAACTAATTTAAGCTTCCACTCTATCTAATTCTATTTCTAATCTATCTAAATCATGCTAGCGACATGCTAGTAACATGCTAATCATGCTTTAAACATGCTAGTAAAATGCTAATCATGCTAGAATCATGCTAGCAACATGCTAGTAACTTGCTAAGCATGCTAGAAACATGCTAGCGACATGCTAGTAACATGCTAATCATGCTAGAAATATGCTAGCGACATGCTAATAACTAGCTAATCATGCTAACAACATGCTAATTTGCATGCTAATCATGCTAGTGACATGCTAATCATGCTAGAAACATGCTAGCGACATGCTAATAACTTGCTAATCATGCTAGAAACATGCTAATTTGCATGCTAATCATGCTAGTGACATGCTAATCATGCTAGAAACATGCTAGCGACATGCTAATAACTTGCTAATCATGCTAGAAACATGCTAGCGACATGCTAGTAACTTGCTAATCATGCTAACGACATGCTAATTATGCTAGAAACATGCTAGCGACATGCTAGTAACATGCTAATCATGCTAGCGACATGCTAGTAACTTGCTAATCATGCTAGTGACATGCTAGTCACATGCTAATCATGCTAACAACATGCTAGTAAAATGCTAATCATGCTAGCGACCTGCTAGTAACATGCTAATCATGCTAGAAACATGCTAGCGACATGCTAGTAAAATGCTATTCATGCTAACGACATGCTAGTAACATGCTAATCATGCTAGCGAAATGCTAATCATGTTAGAAACATGCTAGCGACATGCTAGTAACATGCTAATCATGCTAGCAACATGCTAGTAACTTGCTAATCATGCTAGCAAACATGCTAGTGACATGCTAGTAACATGCTAATCATGCTAGAAACATGCTAGCGACATGCTAGTAAAATGCTAATCATGCTAGCGACATGCTAGTAACATGCTAATCATGCTAGAAACATGCTAGTGACATGCTAGTAACTTGCTAATCATGCTAGTAACCTTTTATGCCTTTTAAAACATTCAAACTTTAAGCTTTTAAAACTACTTTAAACTTCAAACTATTTCAGACTGCAAACCATCAAACTTAAAACTTTTTTAAACTTCTTAAACTTTTTAAACTTTTCAAACTCTTTCAAACTTTCTGGTCCGGCTTTCTCAAGCCAACTTAAAGTTTGTCTCGACAAACTTTTCTATCTAGTTATTATTATTATTCTTCTGAGACTAAATTTCTGACTGCTACTCCTCCTAGAGCTTTAACTCTACAAACTCCAAACTCAGTCCAGATCTTCAGACTGTTCTGACTCGAGTTGCTATATCTTTTCTAACTGATTAGACTTATGATTTTCATAAAACTGAAGATTAAAAATCATAAAAATCCCATAGACTTACATTGACGGAATGTTCAGATGAGCCAAGACTATTCAAACTCCAACTGACAAAATTCAAATCTAAAAACACTGAAGCCCATTAGACTCAATCAGACTTCCCTTCTATGTACTATTTCTATCCAATTCAAACTAATTTAAGCTTCCACTCTATCTAATTCTATTTCTAATCTATCTAAATCATGCTAGCAACATGCTAATCATGCTTTAAACATGCTAGTAACATGCTAATCATGCTAGCAACATGCTAGTAACTTGCAAAGCATGCTAACAACATGCTAGTAACTTGCTAATCATGCTAGCGACATGCTAATCATGCTAGAAACATGCTAGCGACATGCTAATCATGTTAGAAACATGCTAGCGACATGCTAGTAACATGCTAATCATGCTAGCGACATGCTAGTAACTTGCTAATCATGCTAGCGACATGCTAGTAACATGCTAATCATGCTAGAAACATGCTAGCGACATGCTAGTCACTTGCTAGTCTTGCTAACAACATGCTAGTAGCATGCTAATCATGCTAGAAACATGCTAGTGACATGTTAGTCACATGATAATCATGCTAGCGACATGCTAATCATGCTAGAAACATGCTAGTGACATGCTAGTAACTTGCTAATCATGCTAACTACATGCTAATCATGCTAGAAACACGCTAGCGACATGCTAATAACTTGCTAATCATGCTAACAACATGCTAGCGACATGCTAGTAACATGCTAATCATGCTAGAAACATGCTAGCGACATGCTAGTAACATGCTAATCATGCTAGAGACATGCTAATAGCATGCTAATCATGTTAGAAACATGCTAGCGACATGCTAGTAACATGCTAATCATGCTAGCAACATGCTAGTAACTTGCTAATCATGCTAGCGACATGCTAGTAACATGCTAATCATGCTAGAAACATGCTAGCGACATGCTAGTCACTTGCTAGTCTTGCTAACAACATGCTAGTAGCATGCTAATCATGCTAGAAACATGCTAGTGACATGTTAGTCACATGATAATCATGCTAGCGACATGCTAATCATGCTAGAAACATGCTAGCGACATGCTAGTAGCATGCTAATCATGCTGGAAACATGCTAGCGACATGCTAGTAACATGCTAATCATGCTAGAAACATGCTAGCGACATGCTAGTAACATGCTAATCATGCTAGAAACATGCTAGCGACATGCTAGTCACTTGCGAGTCATGCTAGCAACATGCTAGTCTCTTGCTAATCATGCTAGCAACATGCTAGTCACTGGTTAAACCAACCTAGCAACCACCCTGACTACCCTAGCAACCACATAGCAACACCTTAGTGACCAGCCCGGGTCCCCTTGCAACTGCATATCAACAGCCTAGCAACCGACCTGGGTACCTTAGCAACCACTTAGCAACACCCTAGCAACCACCCTGGGTACCCTAGCAACCGCGTATAAACATCCTAGCAACCACCTAGAATACCCTAGCAACCACTCTGAGGTCCATAGCATCTATCTATCTATCTATCTATAATCTGACCCTATCTATCTATCTATCTATAATCTGACTCTATCTATCTATCTATCTATCTATCAAACTTTAAGCTTTTAAATTAGTTTTAAAACTATGTTAAACTTCAAACTATTTCAGACTGAAAAGCTTCAAACTTAAAACTTTTAAAACTTAAACTTTTTTAACTTTTTTTAAACTTTCCAAACTTTTTTTAACTTTTAAAACTTTCTGGTCCGGCTTTCTCAAGCCAACTTAAAGTTTGTCTCGACAAACTTTTCTATCTAGTTATTATTAAGTTGGCTTGTGAAAGCCAACTTACTGAAATCCTATTTAAACTTATTATTATTATTAAGTTGGCTTGTGAAAGCCAACTTACTGAAATCCTATTTAAACTTATTATTATTATTATTATTATTCTTCTGAGACTAAATTTCTGACTGCTACTCCTCCTAGAGCTTTAACTCTACAAACTCCAAACTCAGTCCAGATCTTCAGACTGTTCTGACTCGAGTTGCTATATCTTTTCTAACTGATTAGACTTATGATTTTCATAAAACTGAAGATTAAAAATCATAAAAATCCCATAGACTTACATTGACGGAATGTTCAGATGAGCCAAGACTATTCAAACTCCAACTGACAAAATTCAAATCTAAAAACACTGAAGCCCATTAGACTCAATCAGACTTCCCTTCTATGTACTATTTCTATCCAATTCAAACTAATTTAAGCTTCCACTCTATCTAATTCTATTTCTAATCTATCTAAATCATGCTAGCAACATGCTAATCATGCTTTAAACATGCTAGTAACATGCTAATCATGCTAGCAACATGCTAGTAACTTGCAAAGCATGCTAACAACATGCTAGTAACTTGCTAATCATGCTAGCGACATGCTAATCATGCTAGAAACATGCTAGCGACATGCTAATCATGTTAGAAACATGCTAGCGACATGCTAGTAACATGCTAATCATGCTAGCGACATGCTAGTAACTTGCTAATCATGCTAGCGACATGCTAGTAACATGCTAATCATGCTAGAAACATGCTAGCGACATGCTAGTCACTTGCTAGTCTTGCTAACAACATGCTAGTAGCATGCTAATCATGCTAGAAACATGCTAGTGACATGTTAGTCACATGATAATCATGCTAGCGACATGCTAATCATGCTAGAAACATGCTAGTGACATGCTAGTAACTTGCTAATCATGCTAACTACATGCTAATCATGCTAGAAACACGCTAGCGACATGCTAATAACTTGCTAATCATGCTAACAACATGCTAGCGACATGCTAGTAACATGCTAATCATGCTAGAAACATGCTAGCGACATGCTAGTAACATGCTAATCATGCTAGAGACATGCTAATAGCATGCTAATCATGTTAGAAACATGCTAGCGACATGCTAGTAACATGCTAATCATGCTAGCAACATGCTAGTAACTTGCTAATCATGCTAGCGACATGCTAGTAACATGCTAATCATGCTAGAAACATGCTAGCGACATGCTAGTCACTTGCTAGTCTTGCTAACAACATGCTAGTAGCATGCTAATCATGCTAGAAACATGCTAGTGACATGTTAGTCACATGATAATCATGCTAGCGACATGCTAATCATGCTAGAAACATGCTAGCGACATGCTAGTAGCATGCTAATCATGCTGGAAACATGCTAGCGACATGCTAGTAACATGCTAATCATGCTAGAAACATGCTAGCGACATGCTAGTAACATGCTAATCATGCTAGAAACATGCTAGCGACATGCTAGTCACTTGCGAGTCATGCTAGCAACATGCTAGTCTCTTGCTAATCATGCTAGCAACATGCTAGTCACTGGTTAAACCAACCTAGCAACCACCCTGACTACCCTAGCAACCACATAGCAACACCTTAGTGACCAGCCCGGGTCCCCTTGCAACTGCATATCAACAGCCTAGCAACCGACCTGGGTACCTTAGCAACCACTTAGCAACACCCTAGCAACCACCCTGGGTACCCTAGCAACCGCGTATAAACATCCTAGCAACCACCTAGAATACCCTAGCAACCACTCTGAGGTCCATAGCATCTATCTATCTATCTATCTATAATCTGACCCTATCTATCTATCTATCTATAATCTGACTCTATCTATCTATCTATCTATCTATCAAACTTTAAGCTTTTAAATTAGTTTTAAAACTATGTTAAACTTCAAACTATTTCAGACTGAAAAGCTTCAAACTTAAAACTTTTAAAACTTAAACTTTTTTAACTTTTTTTAAACTTTCCAAACTTTTTTTAACTTTTAAAACTTTCTGGTCCGGCTTTCTCAAGCCAACTTAAAGTTTGTCTCGACAAACTTTTCTATCTAGTTATTATTATTATTCTTCTGAGACTAAATTTCTGACTGCTACTCCTCCTAGAGCTTTAACTCTACAAACTCCAAACTCAGTCCAGATCTTCAGACTGATCTCGCCGGGTGTGCTATATCTTTTCTAACTGATCAGACTTATGATTTTCATAAAAATGAAGATTAAAAATCATAAAAATCCCATAGACTTACATTGACGGAATGTTCAGATGAGCCAAGACTATTCAAACTCCAACTGTCAAAATTCAAATCTAAACAAACTGAAGCCCATTAGACTCAATCAGACTTCCCTTCTATGTACTATTTCTATCCCATTCAAACTAATTTAAGCTTCCACTCTATCTAATTCTATTTCTAATCTATCTAAATCATGCTAGCAACATGCTAATCATGCTTTAAACATGCTAGTAAAATGCTAATAATGCTAGAATCATGCTAGCAACATGCTAGTAACTTGCTAATCATGCTAGCAAAATGCTAGTAACATGCTAATCATGCTAGAAACATGCTAATAGCATGCTAATCATGTTAGAAACATGCTAGTGACATGCTAGTAACATGTTAATCATGCTAGAAATATGCTAGTGACATGCTAATAACTAGCTAATCATGCTAACAACATGCTAATTTGCATGCTAATCATGCTAGTGACATGCTAATCATGCTAGAAACATGCTAGCGACATGCTAGTAACATGCTAATCATGCTAGCGACATGCTAGTAACTTGCTAATCATGCTAGAAACATGCTAGCGACATGCTAGTAACTTGCTAATCATGCTAGCAAACATGCTAGTGACATGCTAGTCACATGCTAATCATGCTAACAGCATGCTAATAACATGCTAATCATGCTAGCGACATGCTAATCATGCTAGAAACATGCTAGCGACATGCTAGTAACATGCTAATCATGCTAGAAACATGCTAGTAACATGCTAATCATGCTAGCGACATGCTAGTAACTTGCTAATCATGCTAGACACATGCTAGCGACATGCTAGTAACATGCTAATCATGCTTGCGACATGCTAGTAACTTGCTAATCATGCTAGCAAACATGCTAGTGACACGCTAGTCACATGCTAATCATGTTAACAGCATGCTAATAACATGCTAATCATGCTAGCAACATGCTAATCATGCTAGAAACATGCTAGCGACATGCTAGTAACATGCTAATCATGCTAGAAACATGCTAGCGACATGCTAGTAAAATGCTAATCATGCTAGCGACATGCTAGTAACATGCTAATCATGCTAGCGAAATGCTAATCATGTTAGAAACATACTAGCGACATGCTAGTAAAATGCTAATCATGCTAGCAACATGCTAGTAACTTGCTAATCATGCTAGCAAACATGCTAGTAACATGCTAATCATGCTAGAAACATGCTAGCGACATGCTAGTAACATGCTAATCATGCTAGAAACATGTTAAACGACATGCTAGTAAAATGCTAATCATGCTAGTGACATGTTAGTCACATGATAATCATGCTAGCGACATGCTAATCATGCTAGAAACATGCTAGCGACATGCTAGTAACATACTAATCAGGCTAGAAACATGCTAGTGACATGCTAGTAACTTGCTAATCATGCTAGTAACCTTTTATGCCTTTTAAAACATTCAAACTTTAAGCTTTTAAAACTACTTTAAACTTCAAACTATTTCAGACTGCAAACCATCAAACTTAAAACTTTTTTAAACTTCTTAAACTTTTTTAACTTTTCAAACTCTTTCAAACTTTCTGGTCCGGCTTTCTCAAGCCAACTTAAAGTTTGTCTCGACAAACTTTTCTATCTAGTTATTATTATTCTTTTTCTGAGACTAAATTTCTGACTGCTACTCCTCCTAGAGCTTTAACTCTACAAACTCCAAACTCAGTCCAGATCTTCAGACTGATCTCGCCGGGTGTGCTATATCTTTTCTAACTGATCAGACTTATGATTTTCATAAAACTGAAGATTAAAAATCATAAAAATCCCATAGACTTACATTGACGGAATGTTCAGATGAGCCAAGACTATTCAAACTCCAACTGTCAAAATTCAAATCTAAACAAACTGAAGCCCATTAGACTCAATCAGACTTCCCTTCTATGTACTATTTCTATCCCATTCAAACTAATTTAAGCTTCCACTCTATCTAATACTATTTCTAATCTATCTAAATCATGCTAGCAACATGCTAGTAACATGCTAATCATGCTTGAAACATGCTAGCAACATGCTAATCATGCTAGAAACATGCTAGCGACATGCTAATCATGCTAGAAACATGCTAGCGACATGCTAGTAACATGCTAATCATGCTAGAGACATGCTAGTAGCATGCTAATCATGCTAGAAACATGCTAATGACATGCTAGTAACATGCTAATCATGCTAGAGACATGCTAGTAGCATGTTAATCATGCTAGAAACATGCTAGCGACATGCTAGTAACATGCTAATCATGCTAGAGACATGCTAGTAGCATGCTAATCATGCTAAAAACATGCTAGCGACATGCTAGTCACATGCTAATCAAGCTAAAGACATGCTAGTAGCATGCTAATCATGCTAGAAACATGTTAGCGACATGCTAGTAACATGCTAATCATGCTAGAAACATGCTAGCGACATGCTAGTAACTTGCTAATCATGCTAACGACATGCTAATCATGCTAGAAACATGCTAGCGACATGCTAGTAACATGCTGATCATGCTAGCGACATGCTAGTAACATGCTAATCATGCTAGCGACATGCTAGTAACTTGCTAATCATGCTAACGACATGCTAATCATGCTAGAAACATGTTAGCGACATGCTAGTAACATGCTAATCATGCTAGCGACATGCTAGTAACATGCTAATCATGCTAGCGAAATGCTAATCATGTTAGAAACATGCTAGCGACATGTTAGTAACATGCTAATCATGCTAGCAACATGCTAGTAACATGCTAATCATGCTAGCAAACATGCTAGTGACATGCTAGTCACATGCTAATCATGCTAGAAACATGCTAGCGACATGCTAGTCACATGCTAATCATGCTAACAGCATGCTAACAACATGCTAATCATGCTAGTAACATGGTAATCATGCTAGAAATATGCTAGCGACATGCTAGTAACATGCTAATCATGCTAGAAACATGCTAGTGACATGCTAGTCACATGCTAATCATGCTAGAGACATGCTAGTAGCATGCTAATCATGCTGGAAACATGCTAGCGACATGCTTGTAACATGCTAATCATGCTAGAAACATGCTAGCGACATGCTAGTAACATGCTAATCATGCTAGAAACATGCTAGCGACATGCTAGTCACTTGCGAGTCATGCTAGCAACATGCTAGTCTCTTGCTAATCATGCTAGCAACATGCTAGTCACTGGTTAAACCAACCTAGCAACCACCCTGACTACCCTAGCAACCACATAGCAACACCTTAGTGACCAGCCCGGGTCCCCTTGCAACTGCATATCAACAGCCTAGCAACCGACCTGGGTACCCTAGCAACCGCGCAACTACCTAGAATACCCTAGCAACCACTCTGAGGTCCGTAGAATCTATCTATCTATCTATAATCTGACTCTATCTATCTATCTATCTATAATCTGACTCTATCTATCTATCTATCTATAATCTGACTATCTATCTATCTATCTATAATCTGACTCTATCTATCTATCTATAATCTGACTATCTATCTATCTATCTATAATCTGACTCTATCTATCTATCTATAATCTGACTATCTATCTATCTATCTATCTATAATCTGACTCTATCTATCTATCTATCTATCTATAATCTGACTATCTATCTATCTATAATCTGACTCTATCTATCTATCTATAATCTGACTATCTATCTATCTATCTATCAATAATCTGACTCTATCTATCTATAATCTGACTCTATCTATCTATCTATAATCTGACTATCTATCTATCTATCTATAATCTGACTCTATCTATCTATCTATCTATCTATCTATAATCTGACTATCTCTCTATCTATAATCTGACTCTATCTATCTATAATCTGACTCTATCTATCTATCTATAATCTGACTATCTATCTATCTATCTATAATCTGACTCTATCTATCTATCTATCTATCTATAATCTGACTATCTATCTATCTATCTATCTATAATCTGACTATCTATCTATCTATCTATAATCTGACTATCTATCTATCTATCTATCTATAATCTGACTATCTATCTACCTATCTATAATCTGACCCTATCTATCTATCTATCTATCCATCAATCAAACTTTAAGCCTTTAAAACTGTTAAATTTCAAACTATTTCAGACTGAAAAGCTTCAAACTTAAACTTTTAAAACTTTTAAAACTTATAAAACTTAAACTTTTAAAACTTATAAAACTTATAAAACTTAAACTTTTAAAACTTATAAAACTTAAACTTTTTAAACTTTCCAAACTTTTTTAAACTTTCTGGTCCGGCTTTCTCAAGCCAACTTAAAGTTTGTTCACAAACTTTTTTATCTAGTTATTATTATTCTTTTTCTGAGACTAAATTTCTGACTGCTACTCCTCCTAGAGCTTTAGCTCTACAGACTCCAAACTCAGTCCAGATCTTCAGACTGATCTCGCCGGGTGTGCTATATCTTTTCTAACTGATCAGACTTATGATTTTCATAAAAATGAAGATTAAAAATCATAAAAATACCATAGACTTACATTGACGGAATGTTCAGATGAGCCAAGACTATTCAAACTCCAACTGTCAAAATTCAAATCTAAACAAACTGAAGCCCATTAGAGTAAACCAGACTTCCCTTCTATGTACTATTTCTATCCAATTCAAACTAATTTAAGCTTCCACTCTATCTAATTCTATTTCTAATCTATCTAAATCATGCTAGCAACATGCTAATAACTTGCTAATCATGCTAGAGACATGCTAATAGCATGCTAATCATGTTAGAAACATGCTACCGACATGCTAGTAACATGCTAATCATGCTAGAAACATGCTAGCGACATGCTAGTAACATGCTAATCATGCTAGAGACATGCTAGTAGCATGCTAATCATGCTAGAAACATGCTAGCGACATGCTAATAACTTGCTAATCATGCTAGTGACATGCTAGTAACATGCTAATCATGCTAGAGACATGCTAGTAGCATGCTAATCATGCTAGAGACATGCTAGTAGCATGCTAATCATGCTAGAAACATGCTAGTAACATGCTAATAACTTGCTAATCATGCTAACAACATGCTAGCGACATGCTAGTAACTTGCTAATCATGCTAGTGACATGCTAGTAACATGCTAATCATGCTAGAGACATGCTAGTAGCATGCTAATCATGCTAGAAACATGCTAGCAACATGCTAGTCACATGCTAATTATGCTAGAGACATGCTAGTAGCATGCTAATCATGCTATAAACATGCTAGCTACATGCTAGTAACATGCTAATCATGCTAGCGAAATGCTAATCATGCTAGAAACATGCTAGCGACATGCTAATAACATGCTAATCATGCTAGAGACATGCTAATAGCATGTTAATCATGTTAGAAACATGCTAGCGACATGCTAGTAACATGCTAATCATGCTAGCAACATGCTAGTAACTTGTTAATCATGCTAGTAAACATGCTAGTCACATGCTAATCATGCTAACAGCATGCTAGTAACATGCTAATCATGCTAGCGACATGCTAATCATGCTAGAAACATGCTAGCGACATGCTAGTAACATGCTAATCATGCTAGAAACATGCTAGCGACATGCTAGTAACATGTTAATCATGCTAGCGACATGCTAGTAACTTGCTAATCATGCTAGAAACATACTAGCGACATGCTAGTTGCATGCTAATCATGCTAGAGACATGCTAGTAGCATGCTAATCATGCTAGAAACATATTAGTGACATGCTAGTAACATGCTAATCATGCTAGCAAAATGCTAATCATGCTAGAAACATGCTAACAACATGCTAGCGACATGCTAATAACTGGCTAATCATGCTAATAACATGCTAATAGCATGCTAATCATGATAGTGACATGCTAGTAACATGCTAATCATGCTAGAAACATGCTAGCGACATGCTAATAACTTGCTAATCATGCTAGAAACATGCTAGCGATATGCTAGTAACATGCTAATCATGCTAGAAACATGCTAGCGACATGCTAGTCACTTGCGAGTCATGCTAACAACATGCTAGTCACTTGCTAAACCAACCTAGCAACCACCCTGACTACCCTAGCAACCACATAGCAACACCTTAGTGACCAGCCCGGGTACCCTAGCAACTGCATATCAAGACCCTAGCAACCGACCTGGGTACCTTAGCAACCACTTAGGAACACCCTAGCAACCACCCCGGGTACCCTAGCAACCGCATAGAAACATCTTAGCAACCACCTAGAATACCCTAGCAACCACTCTGAGGTCCGTAGCATCTATCTATCTATCTATCTATAATCTGACCCTATCTATCTATCAAACTTCAAGCTTTTAAAACTGTTAAAACTTAAACTATTTCAGACTGAAAAGCTTCAGACTTAAAACTTTTAAAACTTATAAAACTTATAAAACTTATAAAACTTAAACTTTTAAAACTTTTAAAACCTAAACTTTTTAAACTTTTTTAAACTTTCCAAACTTTTTTAAACTTTTCAAACTTTTTTAAACTTTCTGGTCCGGCTTTCTCAAGCCAACTTAAAGTTTGTCTCGACAAACTTTTTTATCTAGTTATGTTGGCTTGGCACAAGCCAACATACTGTTATGCTATTTAAACTTCTTATTATTATATTTTCTTCTGAGAACTTTGGGGCCTCGCTACTCCGAGGGCTTTCAAGCTACAAGCACCAAACTCGGCAGAGACCTGGGGCCTGACGTCCAAATTGAGGAGTTATCTTTTCAGACTGATCAGACTTACAGTTTTTTTATAATGAATTATTTAATGTGACCAAATTCCCATTGACTTACATTGAAATTGAGAAAATATTACAAAACACTACTCCTCCAAGGGCTTTAAAGCCACGACCCCACAATTCAGCAGAGATATGGGCCCTGGTGTGTAGTGTTATGCTATATCTTTCAGACTGATCAGACTTATAGTTTTTTTGTTATTAATTATTAAAAATGAAAATTCTCCCATAGACTTACATTGGCTGAGAAAAATTGCGCCCCTAGAGGAGCAATTCCCCTCGGGCGGAGCTGAATGACTCGATCAGTTTCACTTTTAGATCGGTTAGAAATACAAATAAATACATCGATTTCATTCAAACTGACAAGCTAAACCAACTTATCTGATCAGGGCCCATTAATAATGATTCTCTGGCCAGAGAACAGTGTGAAACACGACAGAACTCTCACCGCATCGATCAAGCACGGCAGTCCGAACTTGCTCACAGCAACACAATTTATAAGTGTTTTAGAGCCTTTAAAAATAAAATATTCCAGCGATTGCATGCATTACAATAATAAGAACAAAACAAGAGCTAAATGCAGGTGTTTGTGATCTGTTTTAGTGTGAGACTGAAGTCAGTGTGTGTCGCTCGCTCCCGGAGCTTAGACATCATGAGCTCGCTGCAGTGTCCTCGTAAACTTGTTTATTTGCTCTTCTTTCTGCCTTTTAAGTCAAAGCACACCAGCGTCTGATCATAAAACATGTAGATGAGCATAGAGGAAAGCTAAATTGAGTGCATGTGAGCTGTTTTTTAATGTTTGACTGACAGCTGTAATCGTGGCAGCTGCCGTCCGCGTTTGAAAGGAGAAATACACACAACAAATTACATAAGTTCCATGTGTTTACAGCTTTATAAATCAAAACATTCCAGCATCGAACACAGTACATATAGAAGAACATAATAACATGAGTGCTTATGAGATGTTTTTTCTCTCTAACTGCAGAGCAACGACACTCTCTGATGCTCGCTCCAGACCGCATTCATCCTCACTTCTCTTGGACAAACACAGACAAGATGAACTCAAAATACATGACATCTAAACATTTCGTTTATAAAACTAAAAAACAGCAAAATAAATAAATAAATAAATACAGAGGTTGCAGTCCTGTTACGTTTTAGCTCATAACTTCAAGAAACATGCATAGATCTTGAAATACTAAACAGCATTATTTTCAGAAAATTCTCCCGATTTAAAAGAGACCAAATTGACCATATTCCGTCCATCAGATCGAAAGATTTCGTTCATAGAGCTGTAATTATTAAAAATGAAACATTTCCATAGACCCTGAGAAAAATTGCGCCCCTAGAGGAGCAATTCCCTCTAATGGAGGGAGGACACTTGCTTAGTTTCACTTTTACACTTATTATATTATATTATATTATATTATTATAAGTAAACTAATCATTAAACATTTGTAATCATTACAAAAATTGTCATTTCATCTTTATGTAGTTCAGAAATGAAGGCCATAATGCTAATGTTGTCCACACGAGGGAGCCACAGGATAACAAATACTTCAAGATCTCCTCAAAGACTGTGAAAATGTTTCATTTATGTTTCATTTAAGTGACTACATTAAAAACTGCATATAAATTCATTACATTTTCATAAACTTTAATAAAGCCCAATATAGTGAGTATGCAAAAACTGTAATCTCCTACATACCATTACTTTTATCTTATTTTAATCATTACTATTGACAGTATATTTCTGAAGTTGTCACACATAACTTAATACGTCCAACTGAAGAAGGGACACTATATTAGTTATCTATTTTCATATTGTGCATATAATAGTACTCTTATAATGACTCATAATTTACTTGAAAAGAGACATGTCCATTGTGTAATTACATCATCTACGTTTTTTTTTGCAGCGGGGCAGCTCAAGAACGCTGAACGCACAAGTACTCTGGCTCTTTTGCCCCAAGGCTGATGAAGCTGCTTTTCGCCAAGCCAACATCAAAGTTAGTTTACGAACTTTACCTTCTAGTTATTATTATTCTTTTTCTGAGACTAAATTTCTGACTGCTACTCCTCCTAGAGCTTTAACTCTACAAACTCCAAACTCAGTCCAGATCTTCAGACTGATCTCGCCGGGTGTGCTATATCTTTTCTAACTGATCAGACTTATGATTTTCATAAAACTGAAGATTAAAAATCATAAAAATCCCATAGACTTACATTGACGGAATGTTCAGATGAGCCAAGACTATTCAAACTCCAACTGTCAAAATTCAAATCTAAACAAACTGAAGCCCATTAGACTCAATCAGACTTCCCTTCTATGTACTATTTCTATCCCATTCAAACTAATTTAAGCTTCCACTCTATCTAATACTATTTCTAATCTATCTAAATCATGCTAGCAACATGCTAGTAACATGCTAATCATGCTTGAAACATGCTAGCAACATGCTAATCATGCTAGAAACATGCTAGCGACATGCTAATCATGCTAGAAACATGCTAGCGACATGCTAGTAACATGCTAATCATGCTAGAGACATGCTAGTAGCATGCTAATCATGCTAGAAACATGCTAATGACATGCTAGTAACATGCTAATCATGCTAGAGACATGCTAGTAGCATGTTAATCATGCTAGAAACATGCTAGCGACATGCTAGTAACATGCTAATCATGCTAGAGACATGCTAGTAGCATGCTAATCATGCTAAAAACATGCTAGCGACATGCTAGTCACATGCTAATCATGCTAAAGACATGCTAGTAGCATGCTAATCATGCTAGAAACATGTTAGCGACATGCTAGTAACATGCTAATCATGCTAGAAACATGCTAGCGACATGCTAGTAACTTGCTAATCATGCTAACGACATGCTAATCATGCTAGAAACATGCTAGCGACATGCTAGTAACATGCTGATCATGCTAGCGACATGCTAGTAACATGCTAATCATGCTAGCGACATGCTAGTAACTTGCTAATCATGCTAACGACATGCTAATCATGCTAGAAACATGTTAGCGACATGCTAGTAACATGCTAATCATGCTAGCGACATGCTAGTAACATGCTAATCATGCTAGCGAAATGCTAATCATGTTAGAAACATGCTAGCGACATGTTAGTAACATGCTAATCATGCTAGCAACATGCTAGTAACATGCTAATCATGCTAGCAAACATGCTAGTGACATGCTAGTCACATGCTAATCATGCTAGAAACATGCTAGCGACATGCTAGTCACATGCTAATCATGCTAACAGCATGCTAACAACATGCTAATCATGCTAGTAACATGGTAATCATGCTAGAAATATGCTAGCGACATGCTAGTAACATGCTAATCATGCTAGAAACATGCTAGTGACATGCTAGTCACATGCTAATCATGCTAGAGACATGCTAGTAGCATGCTAATCATGCTGGAAACATGCTAGCGACATGCTTGTAACATGCTAATCATGCTAGAAACATGCTAGCGACATGCTAGTAACATGCTAATCATGCTAGAAACATGCTAGCGACATGCTAGTCACTTGCGAGTCATGCTAGCAACATGCTAGTCTCTTGCTAATCATGCTAGCAACATGCTAGTCACTGGTTAAACCAACCTAGCAACCACCCTGACTACCCTAGCAACCACATAGCAACACCTTAGTGACCAGCCCGGGTCCCCTTGCAACTGCATATCAACAGCCTAGCAACCGACCTGGGTACCCTAGCAACCGCGCAACTACCTAGAATACCCTAGCAACCACTCTGAGGTCCGTAGAATCTATCTATCTATCTATAATCTGACTCTATCTATCTATCTATCTATAATCTGACTCTATCTATCTATCTATCTATAATCTGACTATCTATCTATCTATCTATAATCTGACTCTATCTATCTATCTATAATCTGACTATCTATCTATCTATCTATAATCTGACTCTATCTATCTATCTATAATCTGACTATCTATCTATCTATCTATCTATAATCTGACTCTATCTATCTATCTATCTATCTATAATCTGACTATCTATCTATCTATAATCTGACTCTATCTATCTATCTATAATCTGACTATCTATCTATCTATCTATCAATAATCTGACTCTATCTATCTATAATCTGACTCTATCTATCTATCTATAATCTGACTATCTATCTATCTATCTATAATCTGACTCTATCTATCTATCTATCTATCTATCTATAATCTGACTATCTCTCTATCTATAATCTGACTCTATCTATCTATAATCTGACTCTATCTATCTATCTATAATCTGACTATCTATCTATCTATCTATAATCTGACTCTATCTATCTATCTATCTATCTATAATCTGACTATCTATCTATCTATCTATCTATAATCTGACTATCTATCTATCTATCTATAATCTGACTATCTATCTATCTATCTATCTATAATCTGACTATCTATCTACCTATCTATAATCTGACCCTATCTATCTATCTATCTATCCATCAATCAAACTTTAAGCCTTTAAAACTGTTAAATTTCAAACTATTTCAGACTGAAAAGCTTCAAACTTAAACTTTTAAAACTTTTAAAACTTATAAAACTTAAACTTTTAAAACTTATAAAACTTATAAAACTTAAACTTTTAAAAACTTATAAAACTTAAACTTTTTAAACTTTCCAAACTTTTTTAAACTTTCTGGTCCGGCTTTCTCAAGCCAACTTAAAGTTTGTTCACAAACTTTTTTATCTAGTTTTATATGCTATTTGTGCAGCAGCAGTATGTCTTAAATACTCACAGCCCCGTATCGGTGTATGCATTGGCAGTAGCAAATTCATGTACTTGCTTTGTAGCAGCAGCAATAATCTACAGCAACAGCAATAACCAACAGCAACAGCAATTCAGCAGCATAGCAGATCTATTCCGCCAAGACCAAATACATTAACAGTCATATCCATTACCATGCTGTAATCTTCCGAGAGTTGTCATGATAGAATGATATCTCAAATCATGCAGCTTGTTGAAGAGAGACTTTCAGTTGAATCAGTCTTCTTCACAACATTTTGAGGAATGTTTCAACTGTTTTGTTCATACAGTGAAAGTCAATGGAGTCCAAAACAAGACGGGACCCTTTTGACTTTCATTGTATGGAGAAAATTACCTCCCACAACAGCATAGGCTCACATTTGCCGCAGTCAATGTAAAAACTAGTTTGATGTACTCCAGAGAACCATAGCTATTGTTTTCTAAATGGCATATTGATAATTATTCTTTAAGTCAATAACAACTTCCACTGTAGCTTGTTCAGATCTTTTTTTATGAAATATGCACCTTCAAACTTATTTTAGAATCTTTAGTGCAGCAAAAACAGGTGCATGTTTATTGTGACCCAGTAAATGACGGCCAGACGCCCAGCCTAATGCACTAAATAAAAGCACCAGTTCTCCAACAGAGCTTTTTCTTCACACATTTTACACATACAGTCTTCATTCAGGCTTTGGTCTGTTACACTGATCTGACAGAAATTAAATAAATAAATAAAAATGTTACAATAAAATGTCAAGTTTTGATTGAATAGATGTAGTGGGTGTTTTACAGCAAGGCAAAACCCTATGCTGTGCGGTTTTCTCTCCGCGCACCATCTGCAGTGGTGTGTAAGTATGACTCAGGTTCTCTCAGCAGGTGCAGGATAGGAATCGTTAGGAGGACACCTTGCTGGGGGGTTGGGGTGTTCGCAGCCTGTTTATAAAGGTGTTTTTCACTGAGCCAGCCAGTGTTCTCCCTTCTGCTTCTAATGTAATCCATCCATCTTTCACTCTGTCCTTGTTTTCTATCCACCCTAATTTGCCCCTTTCTTTCTCTCCTCTCTTTTTTTGCAAGTATCACACTGTCTATCTCCCTCTCTCTATTTATCTTCATTAACAGAGTAAAAGTATTAATAGATTCTGGGGCAACACATGAAGGATGTTGCAGCTACTGTATATATTGGAGGGAAGAAGGGTGATGGGGATTTACTGAGAAAATAAACGCCATAATCGAGTGGGGTAGGGAGAGCAGGGAGTGTTGTGACAGTTTGTTTCAACGTCTATAACTGCTTGCTTTTTTTGTAATACGAGTCCCAAACTTTCATATAACATTCCCATATTTGCATGCTACAAACTAAAGTCACCTCTAAACTGTGTAAATCAATGCCATTGCATTTTTTTTGTAAGACAAGACATTGAATGTTCATCCCCACCCCAACCCTCAGATCATTTTAATTCAGTATGTTAGTGATTTCAACCCGTAGGTCATTCATAATTGGACAAACCAATGATGTTACAACACTCCCTGCTCTTTCCTTCCTTCTGGTTTTCTCTGTTTCACCACATCCTTTATTTAGGACTCTGTCTGTTTCTTTTTCTTCAGCCTCATACTCGTTTTTCTGAAAGGGTTTGGCTTGAATTCAGAGACATCAGCCCCTCTATAATTGGCCTAAAAAATGAAGGAGCACTTGTGCGTATGGATGCTGTGTCTTAAAACCGGGCAGAAGTGACTGCCATTTATTCTCCTCCTTGCCTTCATAAGCAGATGAGAGATGTTAATTAAAATTTCTTAAATTATATATTTCTCTCACATCCAAAGGAAACTCATGGATATGCAGTAATTGGCCAGCCCTCTAAAGCTTTGAAGTGAAATTGCTTGGGCAACGTTGGATGAAAACTGGATTATGATTTGTCAGGATATTCCTGTCGCTTTTTTCCTTTCTTCCACTTGCTCTCTTTAAGATGACACTTGTCCCTCAACCATCTTTTCTCTCTTTTTCTACTTCCCCTTAGTGCTTTACAGCATGAGACGAAGAATTCACCATTCTGGCAGAGGCAGAAGACATAAAATCTATTTCCCATCACTACCGTTCAGTGGTCTCTACTCTATGGCTCCGAGACATTGAGTTTGGCATGATGTGTTCCCCTTGAAGGGAACATTTGCTGCACTGGTGTGAGAACTCACACAGCTATGCCACTGGGTACAGATAAATGTGGGCAGCAGAGCTTATATATAGGCTTTAAAGTATGCTGTGTGAGATTGTGTGGAAGGAAGCGGAAAATATTTTCCCAACAACTGCAAAATCTGTTGTATGAGGAAGTACCAAAATAAAATATGAAAATATTTTCTTGTTTTGACTGACAGAAAATCACTTCTTAAACCAAAATAGCCCTTTAAAGTATTACAGTTTCCAAAAATGCCATGGAACTTCATTATTCATACCTAAGGGAATATACAAACATTGTACAAATGTTTGTTGAATCTATATTCCAGCAATCTACTATGATTTACTCACCCTCGTGTAGTTCCAAACTGATGGCTTTTTCCTTCCGTGGAGCACAAAAAGAGAAGTTTTGAAGAATGTTCATAGTCTTCTCCTATTGAACCTACAATCAAAGTGGAAAGTTAAGTGGATGCAGAGAACACCATAAAGCATCATAACATCACTCAAACACTATATTCCAGTTCTTCTGAAACCATACAATACCTTTGTGTATTGAAAAGACTGAAATTTAGGATATTTAAGCAACTTAGGTTGCGCTCACCTTTCACTTTCATTGTACAAAATAAAATTTTGGACATTCTGATGAAAATAAACTTTGTATTCCATGGAATTCAATGAGTCATTTCAGTCATGACAACTCTCAGCATAGATTGTAAAATCTTTATTAATGTAACGCTGCTGCAGAGCAAGTAAATGCTTGGATCACAACATTAAAAGTAAACATGCTTCTGCTAGAGAGAGGAAGCAGATCTAGACCTGTGGTGCTGGGGAGGTGGTGGGCTAAGATGAGGACATGCATAGCACACAGATATAGTATTCATTGAATATGTCCTGGTTATATAAGTAAACTGTAATGAGTACTTGAATCTGATTGGCTGGGAACACTGAATTGAACCAATTAGAATGCAAGTAGAGTTTCATGGCTGAACTATTCATATATTGAAAAAGTAAATGACTGAATTTTCAGTTTGGTGCAAATTATTCTTTTAAAATTCAAATGAAATTTATTTGTATTATTCTTTTCACAACACATTTATGTTTTGAAGCAGCTTACAGGAAATGTTTGTTTCAATGTCACAATTAAGAAGTATTATGTTATCAGCCAGAGATCAGTGTATCAATATAATTAATATCTATATGGCAGTAATATACAGCTACAAATTATGAAGGACAATGAATGTGTTGGGCAGAAATTACAACTTGTGCTCATAATGATGACAATACAGGGATGGTATTACAATATAAAGATAATATTTGACAGTTTTGAATGTCGATCTAAAGTTATCTGACGTCTTTGCTATTGTTGGTGTCGCCTGAAATCTCCGCAGAGGGTGGATCTAAACTGGAGCTAGCGCAAAGGCGTAAAGTATTCAGTAACCAAAAATATTAAAGTCTGACATGTCTCATACACACATAGGCCAAACCGATGGGTGATCTGAGGACACAAACAGAATTGTGTCCTCAGCGCATGTCCATGTCTGGCTTCAGATGTGAAGTTATGTAATGATTTATACACACTTTGGCTGGTGGTGAGCAGATGAGACAGGAGAGTGTGGGGGGGTTGACAGCCTGAATCACCTCATCATGTCTGTAAGGGCTTCATACACAGGTAACAGGAAGTGACTGAGACAGGGGGAGGATGGAGAATCATCCTGTAAAAGCCCTTGAGAAAACCTTTCTGTCTCTCGGTTACTGCAACGTGGCAGCTATCTCTCACCCACGCACTCTTGTGGAGCTCTAAGCATCTGGGGACTTATTTGCATTTTTTCAATCGAATCTGAATATCTCGTATTAGAATCTATATTCACAGGCCCTGCTGGTACTTCTATTCGGCAATGGCTTTCCTGGTGTGTTTTTTCTTTAATAGAGTGTGACAGAGGGGGCTGGGTGTTCACTAATGGATCTGAGAGGTGATCAGATATCAGGCACAACACGTGAAGGGCAAAAGGAGCACAATTAAGGAAAACATCTTCCCTTAGAGAGAAACTCCAGTTAAAAATGGACGTTCTGCAATCCTGAGTGATCTTTTGACAGAAATTGCCATGTTTCTTTCTCTACAATTCCAGTAATTGGTTGTGTACCAATCTTTGAACTTAAGCTTTGGACCTTATCATGTAAAACCCCCGATTTCCACATAAGTCCCAAGTAAGTGTTTGATGAAATTGACTTCTAAAATGGAAATCTGAGCTTGCAGGACAAAAAGATGAGGCAGCTGTCAAATGTTGTGCAACATAAGATTAATATCTCAACCTCAAAATCATTTAATAGCCTTTACGCTTGCAGAGTAAACAGCAGTATTAAATTCCAGGGTCTTGGCAGCTGTTTCCGCACCAGTTCTGTACTGTCATGGCGACCTCGCAGGATACTCACTGTTCCTGTTTTGTGACTCACTTGGACACTCTATTCACATTACGTTTATGGCAGGTTATGTAATAGTCCTATTAACAAGGAGATGGAAGGGATATTGTTTATGAAATGCAGGGCTTTCTGCAAAGAGCTCAGATCAACACACACAGATTACTCTCACACAAAGTCTGCAAACTGCCTGTTAGTCTGTCTGGAATTAACTTCACCTCTGGACCCAGGATCAAAGGTGAATTATTACAACACTTGAGAGCTTCATAATCCAGGCACCAAGAGAAACAGAACTCCACTGAAGCTGAATGAGGCATTATATGATGTTGTACCCATCTGACGCTGGGCGGCATCTGTTAGACCGTGCATGCCAGGCATTGGGTTTAATTTGAACCCTTTAAACCTGTTTTTTATTTTTCTGTCATGCTATGATCACAAATGTAGCCATGCATATTGAAAAAACTGAAAAAATAATAGATTAATTAAGATTAGAATTAATTAAATCATTAAAATTTTTAAGTAGAAAGAATGTAATATTTTTCTTATCAAAAGTACAGTACTCCAATGTTCTGTTTTATTTACAAATTCGAAAAATAATGTTTTACAGTACTGTGCTGGAATGTAAATAAGAGTGATGCTACCAACTACCAATATTTGCAGGAACATTCTTAATTAAACGATGTTATCCATCACCATGTGGATTTCCAATTTTGACATCTTGCATTTGGTGCATCTTGTGCCTGCAGTATCTCTTCATCAAAACAATGCCACACAGATGTGAACAATAAAAACAGAAGGACAAAGAGAAACTGATTAAAAAACTTTAAAAAGAAAAAAATATGCATATAGCTATCGCAAATTAAAACTCCAAGAATGTGTTGCAAAAGAATTTCCTCTAAAAAGAAACAAACAAACAAACAAATAAAAAAAGTATCAAAATTATTGGCATATTTACAATATGCATTGTTTTTGCAATTAAATACAGCTTTTGCAACTGTGTCATCATTTTGAGTACACTGAGATTCTCATCGTTTTTGTGCCAGATAAAACTCCTCTGAAAGTAATTTACATAATCTGAAAGTTATATTTTCAAAGTGATATTGCTTCCTTAATTAGCTGCAGTGCAGTTAGCTGTGTTGCATTAGCAGCTTGTAATGGTTTTTAAATTATTAGTATCAGCTTCGAAAACCACATTTTCAAAGAAGCTTCCCCAGCACCGATAAATACTAATGAATGTGACATTTGCACAGTCACTGTAGCAACCGTTCTATTGCAAAACTCTTACTCTGCACAAATGCTAATTACAAGTAATTGACTTTTTTTCCTGTTGTTTAACCTCAAGAACCTTAAAATAAAAAGGAGTGTTTAATAAATTATTTAAAAGCATTAAAGGGATAGTTCACCTTAAAAATTAAAATTTTGTCATCATTTACTTACCCTCATGTTGCTCCAAACCTGTATGAGTTTCTTTCTTATGCTGAACACAAAAAATGATATTTTGATTGATGGTCCCCATTGACTTCCATAGTATTTCTTTCCCTACAATGGAAGTCAATAGGGACCAACAACTCTTCGGTTCTTCAAAATATCTTCTTTTGTGTTCAGCATAAGAAATAAACTTATACAGGTTTGGAACGACATGAGGGAGTAAATGGTCACAAAATGTTCATTTTTAAGGTGAACTATTCCTTTATTGTTCTCAGACATCAAGCAGTGTTTCAGTGTTCTGAACAGGTATGTCTGTAGTTTATACCTGTTTATTTTCCACCCTTGAGTTTCAGAGTGTCTGCAGAGTGCTGGTGTGGGCGTCCAGAGATGCGTGGGACGACTGAAGCTGTCAGAGCTTAAACAGATGAGAAAGTGAAGCACTGCTCATCATGTACTGACTCACAGATCACTGAGGTAGCTTGGAACGATATGAGGGGGTCAGGAAACAATGATGACTGAATCACCCCAGAAGAAGCAGCGGTAGAGAAAGCAAGAGAAGTGGATAAGGAGAAAAGACACCAGAGGAAAAACATAAGTGATAATTGAGACGCCAGGTGAATTTGCCCAGTCATTTTGAATTATTCATGCCTGAGTCAGAGTAAAAAAAGCTGCCAGGAGAGAGACACACACACACAGAGATGGAGAGAGAGACTGCAGAATCAAAGAAAGAGAGCAAATAAATGAATGCCGGAGAGAATAAATGAGTATCAGGTTGTCTAACCTCACTCTGGGGATTCAGGCCTGAGCTTCCTGTGAATTTACACAACACTGGGCATACAAGTCCTTTCCTCATTACGGCACTTCTTTTTACTTTTCATCTCATGTCGTGGGAAAAAAAAACTTGTATTTCCACTGTATTTATGTAAAATTTTCAAACAAAGTGTGATGATGCAAAGATTCTTTATTACAAGAAATCTAAAAGCCACCCTCAAGTGTTTTCAGAGATGCTCCAGAGCACATAATACTCAAAATAAGCTCAAAACACCCGCTTTTATAGCACACACAAAACAAAGAATTCAGCGTGCAAGGAACCAACTACTTATCAGCTAACCTTGAGGCTAAAAGACACTCCAGCAGAGAGAAAGTCTCCATCCACCATAAGAAATTAATGAAAATGTATAACAAGAGACATTATGACTGCTCCCATGGAAAATAATTTAGTAATACTAAAATAAAAAAGAACACAAAGAATGCACAATACTGTATGCGCAAACAAGAATATCCAACAGGATAATTACACAAGCATTTAAAAGTGATAAAACATACACAAACAAACGCAGATGGTTTTACAAACCCATTAAGATTTCCAAATCTTTCACTTTCCAGCAACAGAACTTCAAAGATGAATCATTAGTCAAACATAATGATGAGAGTGTAACAATAAAGAGTTTAATTTCTGATTTTTCACTGGAATCAGTCTTAAAAATAACTGCACAAGCACAGTGCTGTCACAGTTTGTACAGAATAATTTTCCCTCACACTGTCTCTCTCTATGCTTTGTCCTTTGCCATTTTCATTCCAACTGTCTTTCTACTATTTGTATAGCCCTTGTATCACTACGACATCATTTGCTTCTGAAAAATCTCACTTAAAAATGGCTTTGCATCGTGCCAGGCTAATGCCTTTACATAATGCCTGCAAAATGTTTTAATTAAACCAAAAATAAAGCATAAATTGGGGGTGGTTGACATTCAGCAAATGTTGGATAGTTTTAGACTGTTTGAGAACATCCTACATCTATTAATAGCTGAGCACCATGGCGGTGTTTACAAGTGTCATTTAGTCATGCTTGTACTCGATTAGACAGATGTGAACTTCTCGTCTAAACCCACATTACAGCTAAGGCCCTGCACAATCGCGACAAATTACATCCGCACTCCCACGAACGATCTGACGCGCCATGCTATTGTGAAGATTAATCTCCCTCGGTAATGCTGACCAGAATTGCAATAGTCTGGCTTTCCCGCCACTTTCACACTCTTCAATCCAGCTCGTGTCATGCTTCAGTGTGCGTGTTGTTAATGCTTTTAAACAAAGATGTTCTGTCGCCTTTTTTATTCCTAGCTTAGTGTTCTAGGGGGAGGGGGGGGGGGGAACTAAAGAACACGTTTCTATTAATGCCCGTCTCCATTCACCTTAATTTACATTCACGCATTTGGCAGACGTTTTTAGCCAAAGTGACTTAGAGTGCATTCAAGGTATACATTTTATTAATAGGAGTGTTCCCTGAATCGAAACCATGACCTTGGCATTGCTAGCGAAATGCATTACCAGCTATAGGAATACAAGGATTTCAAGGAGATCCTGGTCACAAATATGTACCCATCAATACCATTCACTCTTAATGGTTGATTAAAGTGATAAGAAATCACTAAAATAAATGAAGGCTGATGGGACAATGTAAAAACAAACTGTAGAGATTGACAAGTGACAGACACTACAAAGACTGAATGTTTTTGTTCGCTAGAATCAATTAAGCGAATAGATTCACCTTGCAACGTACTCTGGCCAAGAACCACCAAACAGAAAGAGACTGTCTGGATGATATGTAAAGCAACCAAACAGTTTTTCTTTTTTCACTTATATTATAAGATATCTAGCCAGTGTTGGGGAAAGTTACTTTTAAAAGTAATGCATTACAATATTGTGTTACTCCCTAAAAAAGTAACTAATTACGTTACTTAGTTACTTTTTATGGAAAGTAATGAGTTACGTTACTTTTGCATTACTTTCACGTTACTTTTTAAATATGAGCAGGGCTTGATTGTTTGTTTTTAATATAAGAAGTTCTATTTATAGCAAATGTAAAAGCCCTTTCACACCAAAAAGTGTGATGAATAAACCTCAGGCTGAAGGAAAAGTAAATTCATGTCGCAGGAGAAGAAGGTTCAACACTCTTCAGCAATAAAAAAAACGAAGCACAATTGTTAGTTTATCTAAAGTCATTTTTGTTTATTAGTATGGCTGAACTGGATCAAAGGTCAGCAGCAAAGTTAATAAAATGGGATTAGATACATTTGTGTTATTTAACATATTTAATTATTGCAGGTTTGTGTCATATTCTGAGTTTGCATTTCACTGTTTTAATTCATTTTGATGAATACTAAATATGTCTTTTTTAGTTAGATGAATTAATGCTCATTCACATTTAGTCTAGAACTACAGTCACATCATGTTCACACAGCGCGCACAACGCCTCTGTACTTCCGATTTCTCTCAACATGGGGACAGGAGACTTGTCAGTCAATAAATGGGAAAACAAAGTAACTGGCGTTACTTTTTTGAAAAAGTAACTCAAGATATTTTCTAGTAAATTATAAAGTAATGTGTTACTTTTCTAGTTACTTGAAAAAAGTAATCTGAACTCACGTTACTTGTAATGCGTTACCCCCAACACTGTATCTTGCATAATTTCACGATTGTATCATGAAGAAAGATCTACCCATGTATTATTAAAGGGATAGTTCACCCAAAAATTAAAATTAGCCCATGAATTATTAACCCTTAAACCAGGGGTGTCAAACTCAGTTCCTGGAGGACCACAGCCCTGCAGAGTTTTGTTCCAACCCTGCTCCAACACACAAACCATCTAGTTTTCAAATAAGCCTGAAGGACTTGATTAGCTGGATCACGTGTGTTTAATTAGGGTTGGAACTAAACTCTGCAGGGCTCCGGCCCTCCAGGAACTGAGTTTGACACCCCTGCCTTAAACCATCCTATAGCGTGCTGCCGTTTGAACTTTGAGCCCATGGATAAACAGTCCATGTGGTGTGGTTCAAATGAGTAGCGCTATTTCGTTCTGCTTCTGGCACATAAACATTATATTGAATATTTATCGAACTCTTCATATTGTTTTATCGAGGAAAATTATATTGCAATATTTATCGTTATCAATTTATCACCCAGCCCTACTTGAGGGTGAGTAAATCATAGGGTAATTTTCATTTTTGGGTGAAATATCACTTTAGCAATCACAAAAATGAACACTATTTTTCATTTTAAGCCTTTATATTACAATTTAAACAACACTGTATTCATCATAGCAGACTCTGAGCAAACAGAAGAGTTAGAATAGAAGAATGACTTCAAGTGAAACCTTAAGCTCAGCTCTTTCTGCTGAGGAAGAAACTGATTTATTGGGTGTCATTTCTACAGATGAGCAATAAATGTATCATAAAGTAACGGCTGTGTCATAATGCCCAATATAGCAAGTGTCTGTTTTGTCATCTGATGCTCTCTGATGACAAATTCCAGATATTTTTTAAAGACACTTTGAAACTGATGATGAATTATGGGACAGCGGATGAGGGAGATGCTGCAAAACGTTCACTTGTTGTTACAATTGTAAACTGTTCTGTGATGACTGACAATCTCTAAAACACCATGAAGCCTGCATGCATACACTTTAAGCCAAGCATTGCAGACTTAAATGACCTTGGGGGCCACAACAAAAATATATGTTTTTATAACTATATACAGTTATTGATGCATGGACAGAGTGACTCATCTCTCCTTCAAACCTGGCAGACTGCTCTGTATGTTTACTGATGACGCCAACGATTTTTATTTCCTTGAGAACTGCAATTTACTCTGTGAAGATAAGAGAGTATAACATCAGAAGTTGGCTTTGATGTATGGGCTAGATGTTATTTAAATATATAAGGACTAATTACACAGTAAACGATTAGAACATTTTATTTCAGATGGACAGGGAAAATACAGTAATTGAAGTTTCTGTGCTGCCTGTCAAAACTAGAAACAAGTCAGAAAAAACGAATCAGCCAAAAGACAAAACATAGTAACTATGCCAACACAAAAACACAGAAAGAAAGACTTTTATTTGATTGAAGTTTACTATTCATTTTCATATATTCTAAGCATTGTTGAGCCAAACCAGTATGTCACAGGCCATATAGTCTAAGAGACCTAATTTGCTCCAAACTCAAATAATTTTGTCCATTGAGGATTGATTAATTGTTGTTTGCTAACTTATTTTGATTTCATGATGACTTCAGGCCACCTCTTACTGCCTGAAAGTCGCCTATGAGCTTGTAGTTTATAGTTTGAGAGACAGACCTACTTTAAAGTGCACAGAATAACTCATCCAACATTTCTGACAGTCTTACTTTGTTACTTGCTTTCTTTTTTGTCTGGAATCTCTTGATCTGTTTGTCTGACTCAGATGTGCTGCATTTGGGTACCTTAGATACCAAAACATCACAGAAGTGTTGAGTTACAACACTGCACTGTGCTATCACACCACCTTCTCCCCATTTTGCTCTCACACACACAAACAGTGACATCCAAAACACACACACATCTCCACCCACGGGATTTAACTGGTTCTTCTTCTCTTCTATCTCCATCAGTATTTTGCTGAGGCTGTTTGGAGGGGATAAAAGACTTCTCTCTCTAGATTCACCCAGATAACAGAGACATCATACATGCTAAAGAAGGCAAAGGGCTGAGCTATTTCCCCATCTATAAGATTAAGAGTCAAAATTATCTTTTATATTTACTTTTTTCCACTTCATCCTTTTCAATTCCTCACAAGAAATTTAAATGGAGCGAGTCCAAAGATGTGAATGAAGGATTAGGATGTGAAGATGCTGGTAAACCCAGAGTTTAACTAAAATTACCCTCGCCCTCCTTGCCCAATGTTATTTGAGCCCTCTTACTCCAGAGACTTCAGATTTAAAGCATCTAATTTCTTTTTATCCACTTAGAATACCAGACATTTACTTAAACCTGAGGTCACAGTTTAGTTGCTCCCCTGTGGTTATCATCTAGAAGTTACACTCAACCAATAACATAATAATAACGGCATAAATACAAGATGACAGAGGTCTAGACATGGATTACGTTCAGCCAGGGCCGCAGTTAGCAGTTCTTGGGGCCGGTACAAAATGGGTTCATCAGTTGAAAGTGTGATTGAAGACTGCAGAGTGAAGATTGGCCTGATTTGCTCCAAACTCAAATAATTTTGTCCATTGAGGATTGATTCATTGTTGTTTGCAAACTTATTTTGATTTTATGATGACTCCATGCCACTTCTTACTGTCTGAAAGTCAGTCAGTGTCTGTTTTTTTTTTTTCATAAAATTTATCTTGGCATAAAATTATAAAATTAAAAGGTTGTATTAATTGTTATTTTATACAAGACAGTACTATTTAACATGACTAAATCAACTTACATCAACAAAAGTCATTCTTATTAATGTAGTAGGGATGCACCGATCCGATACTCAGCAATTGTTATAAATGTTGAAGCAAGACTCGCCCATGACTCTTAATTTGTGAATTTGTGTGGCTCTGCATTGGTAACCTTTCATTTCGCACAGTAAAATATATTAAATTGTATTATGTATTATGTAAATAATGTATTATATTTATATTATTGTGTCTTATGTCTGTTGTACTACTTGTACTATTAAGCGTGCTATACATCCCAAAGAAACAATTTATAGGGTGTAGATAGATTAGAGAAGATTAGTTTAGATATTCTGAACTATAACCCCCCCCCCCCCCCACCCCCCCCAAAAAAAAGAGATTATAATCTGCTATCGGTATAAGAAAATAGGCTGTAGTATCGGTATTGGACATGAAAAAGTTGTAGCGAGGCTCCCTGTACTCTAGCAATTACAGTATTTTGGTGGAAATTGTAAGACTGCACCCGCCGGTCCAAACAGCGGAATCCAGCGGCCTGGTCGAAGGTTTAATGCATGTTCGGTCTTTTATTTGCGCTATCTGGATTTAGTTCCAATTTTAGTCTAGCTCCGTGTACAATCTGACTCCAATTTCAAGTGATCATTAAATTTAGGCAATATTCTTAATTAAAAACTGATCACAGATATTGATTGTATATTAATTAATATATTTTATTATTCTAGACATCCCATACTTTCAATTATCCGTTCACTGGGGACCTAATGTCGCATAGAGTCTCACGCCCCGGGTTTTTGCGTAGATCTCACAGACACAAACTCGCCAGTCTGATGTTAGTCAGAGGGTGTAGGTAGACTAATACCTAATTGTCTGCCGCCAACTGCTTGCTTATGACAAAAAATGTAGTTTGCTTAGTCTTTTCCCATACAACTTGGTAACACTAGTGATAGACAGAAATCTGAGGTCTCCGATGACGTGCCTACTGCTCCGTTCATTCATGAGCCTTCAGTTTGACCTATCCTGGCCGTAGATTTGCGGTAACAAAAGCCTCCTCACAGTCTAATAGTCATAATGATTTCAGGACAGTTCAGAATAAATCAAATATAACAATTTATTATTAGTCAGGTAAAAACGTGTCATGCCAATTGCATAACTAAACAATAAGATGTCAATTCAAAAATAAGAAAATACATAACATCAGCTGTTTAAAGATGAATCTAAGAGTAAAAATGTATACCTGACTTCAGGAAGATACATAATATAGAACGTATGAAATACATTCCACACTACGGGCTGATCTGGCTACAGAATCGCAATGACTGATTTGCAACTCTCCCTTAAATACTACCAGAACAAAAGGCCCATAAACATTTATTCTCTGCCCCAAAACAGACTGCATCTGTGTATGGGGGATGAGAAACCTCAGTAGGAGCTGTTCTCGTGCCCCAAATGGTCACACCTGTAGAGCAATGTTTATCAGATTTTGAAAGGAGACCGCCTACAACAGAAGTACAGAATTCACTCAAGTTTTCAATATTTCTCATAATATAAGTGACTACTGTGAAATTGAGACCATTTTACCAATCGCACAGAGACCTTTAAAATGATACCAAACATGAAAAGGAAAAAACAACATTCACAAGATATAACATTTGTGGCATATGGACATTCTTGTTTTTGGGGAAGAAGAGTGAGGGGGAAGAGTCAGAGGCAGTGAGGGCAGGGAGAGCAGTGGGGGTCGTAAATGAACAAGGGGAGTGGTGCTGTTTGTTGTCTTTGGAGATCTCTTCTCCAGATTAGTTTTATGGTTTTATTGCATGGTATCTGCGAATTCCTGAGTTTTGGCTTTATCAGGAGTTAATTTCATAAAGGAAATAATTTCACTCCCTACAAAACTATAGTAAAAGTACTACATATCTTTGAGGAACATTTTTGAAAGAATGCTAGTGCAGCATGATTGTGAAGTTAATCAGCATGCAACAGAGTTTCAGTCATTCATCACCTTCAGTGACTGAATGACCACAAATCCATCATGAGTCTCGAATTAGAGGTCTGGGGGCCAAGGAGTGAGAGATGTAGTCATGTCAGACCTCCACCCATTCCAAAAACATTTGCTCCCCACAGTCAAGTCATTTTGAAAGAGTACTATCAAATGTGATGGATGAATTTCAAATTGGTGTTCACATATGCTCAACTGAGACTTAAACCACCATCAACTAAGGAGTCATGGAAAGAAAGAATGATTTACAAATCACACATGGACACGCATGAAAATTTTCGACTGAGTCGCTCACACATCCACACAAATTTCATTGATATTAAAGTCAGTGAAGCACATTTAGGACTCGAGCCTAATTACAAGCTTGTCTGGGTAAACAGTAATGGTGAATGAAAATGAAAAGCATATTGCACCCCTCTTTTCTAATGAGATCCTGGCCCAGAGGTCAAGCAAATTATAAATATTTCTCAAACTGGCAAAAAAGTACAAGAGTTATTTTGCATGCTTACATAATGGAAGAGGGGATTACGGAAGAACACATCCTGTCATCTGTTTGGGCAATGATGAATAGAGTAGAGACAGAAAAAGAGAAGAGATGAGACAGACAGAAGGAGAGATACGGTACTGGGAGAGACATAAAGACAGAACTGGGCCAGCTAGGTCGGGCTGAGCCATGCAGACACATGGGGAAACAGAAGAGGAGGGTTGTCCGTGTTTGTCAGGGAGGTCAGTGAGACCTTTGTGGAAAGTAATTGCTTGGGAAAGCAGGGGAAGGTTACACACATGCTCTGCCATGATAGAAACTACTCCTAAATCTGCAAAATAAACCTAAAAAGATTCACTGGACTAGGACTGCTAGGATGGGAATAGACTAGTCTCGCATAGCCAGACCTTCAGACTGACGGCTGAAGGTCTGGAATAGATGGCAGCTTTCATTGGCCAAGGCCCGCCCATGAGGCCGTTTGACCGACATGTCAAACAACCAATCATAGTTTGTTTCGTTTAGCGTCACGTTTCGGGGCGTGGAAATGTCACCACAATAACAAACCGGTGTGTGAAACTCTCGGATGTATTTTAAAGATTCTATGCCGCAAACTTTAAATATTTCACATACTTTTGAAAATCCAGCGTTTAGTTGACCCTGATAAGCATTCGTCGTCACATTTGTAAACACGATGGCTTTCTTCTTTCGTGAGGGGGTTTGGTTCAATAAAATTGAAACCCCCAAAAAACGTCTTTCCGACAGTCTTTCAACAGCACAATGTTAGTGTTGTTTTTGGCGGCCTGTTTTAATTTTAGTTTTAGTCTAGTCTTTGTGAGAAGCTGTCATTTTAGTTTTTATTAGTTTTAGTCACGTTCATACTCTTTTTAGTCTAGTCAAGTTTCAGTCAACTAAAAGTCTGAGCATTTTAGTCTTATTTTAGTCAGAATTATCCATGACTATTTTCGTCTAGTTTTAGTCAACGAAAACTGATGACATTTAGTCTAGTTTTAGTCAATGAAAATTGTATTTGTCTCTTTTTAGTAATGCAATTCTATTTAACCCAGTCAATATAGTATAAGTACCTAGTAGTATAGACAAAACCAAAATTTTCTTTTAGCCAAACCCATTTCAAACAAGGTTCTCTTATTATATTATTGTTACCTTATAGACTCAAGAATACATCCATTCCAGACACGGAAGACGCTCTGATTTGAATTTACAACATTTATTTTACCAACCAAACATGTTAGAAGTACACACACATAAATTTAAATAAATAAAATAGCATCACATGACAATGCCAGAAAAATTAATACATTCAAATAAAATGTGTGTGTATGTTACTTGTATTGCTTGTAAACTGAAGTCAGATGAAGCCGGCCATCGGTCCCTTTCTCTGTGTCATACTTAACTTTGTTTGTTGTCATCTTCTAAATAATGCTGCGAGTGGGGCTTGAGGAAGTGACGTCGCCTGCGTCTGTGCAGACTGTTGCCAAGTCCACGGTTTTCCCGCGGAATTGGGCTACTTTAACACTGTTGCCACGGGTTGTTTTTCATGTCCGCAGGTTGAAGCGACCCCAATAACGTGATATTTAGCCCCTGGAATGCGAACTTTACCGGGGAACCCCCCTCGAAATGCGATTGGGCTAGTTTTGAGTAGCAATTGGGCTGGTTTTGTTGCAAAAACCTGGCAACCCTGTGGCCCTGAAGTGAGACACAGGAAACAAATACTGCAAAATAATAATAATAACGCGACTAAACGAGACAAAATAACGTTATAACATTTTGTTTCGTCTCGTTTTGATCAACGAAAATGAAGAGACATTTTAGCATAGTTTTTATTCTGTAAACCACATTTAGTCTCGTTTTTATTCGTCAACAATATTGCATTATACATTTAATTATAGTCATTGTCACATGACAAGCATTTACGTTGCGTCTCGTCTCGTTTTCGTCACGTGATAAAGGTTCGTTGACGACGATATTTCGTCATAATTTTCGTTGACGAAAGCAACACTACACAATGTATTGATGATATCTTTATTTCAGACTCAATAAGGTCCATATAAAAAAAAACAGCATACAGCATTATTAACAACAACAACAACAACAAAAAAATAATAATAATAATTTACATCTAATGTCCATATAAGCACTTTCTCCAGTCCCTCCAAAGTGCAGAGGTATACCTAACAGTGCTCTTCTCTAAGATCACAATAATTTCATTTTTAGAGACCTCAAGCCGCTTTATATATTTATACACAAAATTTCTGATAACAGCATATAACATGGGCACATGATTCTGAACACAAAGCTGACTGGCACTTGTCCACCGAGGGACTTTTAATAAGAGTCGCAATGCATCATTGTATGCAACCTACAACTTGTTAAATTTAGCTTTACTGTAACTGCACCATAAGTGGGCAGTATACGGAGTGAAATAGGCTTTAAACAAAGCTATTTTAACATCATCAGTACACATGCTAAATTTACGAGCAAGCATATTAGCTTGTGCATACAATTTACAATACTGTCTCTGAATGTCATCATCGTCCCAAAGGTCACTTCTAATGATGTGACCGAGATATTTGACCTTATTCACCACAGATAACTCCTGTCCAGCCAGATAAAAAGAGGGAAACACGGCCTTACGGTCCTCCTTTGCCCTCACCAACATAACCACACTCTTATTGATATTGAAGTTTAAATCATATTGCTCACCATAGTCGGAGCAAACTCTAAGCAACTGTTGCAGCCCAGCAGAGCAAGGTGACATTACAACTAGGTCATCCGCATACAGTAGATGGTTCAAAAGTCTTTCTCCCACCATGCAGCCAGTCTTACAATTTTTAAGTCTTTGAGTAAGATCGTCCATATAAAGGTTAAAGAGCATGGGTGACAATATTCCACCTTGTCTGACCCCGTTTGTCACTAGAAAAGGCTCCGATATTGTCGTGCCCCATCTAACCTGCATTGTTTGGTGTGTGTACCAAAAATGCAGAACCCGGACTAGGTATGGGGGAACCCCTCGCTGCTGTAATTTTACAAATAGCTTTCCATGGTTATACGGTCAAAGGCTTTAGAGGCATCTAAGAAGTACAGACACATAGTGGAGTTTTCTATGCTAGATATTTTCCCTGTTTTGTCCTTAATTACAGGTACCAGCAAGACAGAAAGCATAGAACTGAGCAATGTGCCATGAATCAACATTCCAGTAAAACATAAGGCTAGTAAAACAACAAGTCTGTGGTTAGCGAATTTCAAATGCTCTGCTGTGATCTGATCTGGGCCACAATATTTATTCAGAACTAATTTTCCTATAGCAGAAGTTACTTCCTCAGCCTTGATAACCTCATTATTAAAAGACATAATAATGTAAGCTTTTATTCTAACAAAATGGTCCCCTAATCAAAAATGTGTAATCAAATAATCACATACTTTACAAGGTACTGCATTCTCAAGCATTTATTCAGTATCCTCTTATAAGTAATGGGAACATAAATGTCTGTGAATGATCTATGTACCATCAATGAATACAACTCTAGAAAGTTCCATAAAACATGAACTTTTAAGTAAAATGATCTGACTTGGCTGCTATCCTTGTGTATCTACTGAGAACTCAAACTGGCAACTGGCATGAGGCCAATACTTGGTGAAAGCAGAAATTTAAAATAGTTGATGTTTCCTCTGTGGTCTCTTTCTAAGATTGCACTGCCTCTTTTAGAGAGCTTATGAGCAGGAGATGTGGTTACAAAGCTTTTTTGAAAAACATTAATTAAATTATCACCATTTTATGCCCTCTTCTTAAGGACCAGGAACTTTGGTTGTCATCTGACAATCAGCAGTTGACGGATTGTGACCTTGTCTGTTGAGGCAACGTCATTTCTGAACCAAAGGTAAATCTAGCTGCTACTTTCTAGGTGCTTCCACAGCAGATTTCTGTGAGGATGCCAAATAAAATTTGATTGATTGACTGGTCTCTTGAATACTTGATTTATTGAGGCTGCACTGAAGAGCTGCACATTTTTATGTTGTGGAAGCATCTTGCTATTGCTTCAAGGTAAACAGCCAAGACAGCTTCAATTACACCAGGCACATTTTAAACTTCTTAGCACTGCATATCCATGAAATCAATGCTAATCACAAAGCAATTTGACTCCAAGATCATGGTCAGGGGTTGTCCCTCAGGAAACATCTCTAGAGAGTTCATATTGATGCGTTTGCATGTTTTTGTGTGCAAACTTATTTTTGGGAGAGTATAAGTAAATCTTTGTGCCTACCAGGTATGACTGAAAACAGACGTGTTGCTAGATTATTAAGATGGGGTTTTAAAATGCAGATTCTTAAACATCCACATGCGGTCCTCGCAGTCTTGAACACGTGGTTACATCATAACCCAAAAAGGTCAATCCAGGACCAAAAAAGCTGATCCTACTCCAAAACACCACCGTACATTTACACATTTACACTTCTTTATCATTTGATGCTTCCATTTTCAACAGAACATTTAAACAAACATCTCCAAAATAAAAGTCTGCTTTTTTCTACCACAGACAGGACATATTTCTGTAAAATATTTTACACCTGGTTGGACTAATTATAAATGGTTAATGAATAAGATAGGTAGCTAAAATACCACATAGTAAAGTGGTGAAACTGTTTAATTAATGTGTACTTGAATGTGCATATAGGCATTAGGGGTGGGCGATATGACCAAAATCTTATATCACAATACGAGTAATTTTATTTCACAGTAACAATATATCACAATATAGTTATTTTTGCTTTAAATAAGGTCTTTATGATATAAAAAAAAATTTATACCATAGAAATTTCATTATTCTCAATATCACAAAAAAAAGAACAAGAAACTAATTAACATGAATGATTAACATGAACGTCAGACGCAGCAGGAATTAGACTGCTTTTACATTTTACATTAAAATGTGTGTATAGTTCAAAGCCTATAAAGTGGCAAAAATAACTCAATACACTTGTGCTCTATGAGCACCTTTTTTTTTCACACATAACACAACGCAGCATCCAAAATATAACAAAACAACAGACACATACTCAACATCTGAAAGTCCAGTCAAAGGGAGGGAGAGAAGGAAGGACAATAAAAACACAAAAGTCACTCCTCCATACAACCACGTATATCAAACAACAAACACTGCCAAGCATCAATGGTCGAAGGCCTGGCCCCACCGACTCGCGCCGTTGCACATTCACAAGTCACTATTTGCAGGAGGCTACGGATCCAATATGTTTTTCCACACATGTGCGGTGTAAACCAGTTCTGTATTATTGTCTTCTTCGCAGCTGTAAAACCAGCAAACAACATTCTCTTTTGCATTGAACTTATACAGAGACCAGAATCATCATTAAGAAGACACAAACTTGGGTTAACAGACCAATCAATTCGCAGTAAGGATGACAAAACCAGGTTTACATGTGTCCATAGACTGATGACGACAGGACATTCCCAAAACATATGAAGAAAAGTGCCTGATGAAGCAGTATTACATATATGGCAGTTAGAATGTGATTGTAGTTTCATTTTGAATCTTTTGTAAGGAGTTATGTATGCTCTATGAATGACTTTGAAGTGAATAAGACCATGAGTCAAATTTTTTTAAGTTAAGCTGAGATTAGACCACACTCTCTCCCAGTCGACAGATAAATTAAGGTCAGATAATTCCCTATTCCAAATAGTTTTAATAGAAAGAGGTTTTGTAATGCAATCAATAATTGTATTATATATTAAGGAAACAGATGGCCGACCAGCAGATGGCGCAATCCAGTCCCACATAGGATGAGAGGAAAAAGAAGATGCCCACGGAACGCCATATGCTTTGAGAGCAGAACGTAATTGAAGAAAGACAAAATATGCGGATGCTGGTAGACAAAATTTGGTTCTTAATGTCTGAAATGAACAGAGGCCATGGTTATCATATATAGGTGCATCTCAATAAATTAGAATGTTGTGGAAAAGTTCATTTATTTCAGTAATTCAACTCAAATTGTGAAACTTGTGTATTAAATAAATTCAATGCACACAGACTGAAGTAGTTTAAGTCTTTGGTTCTTTTAATTGTGATGATTTAGGCTCACATTTAACAAAAACCCACCAATTCACTATCTCAACAAATTAGAATACTTCATAAGACCAATAAAAAAAAAACATTTTTAGTGAATTGTTGGCCTTCTGGAAAGTATGTTCAATTACTGTATATGTACTCAATACTTGGTAGGGGCTCCTTTTGCTTTAATTACTGCCTCAATTCGGCGTGGAATGGAGGTGATCAGTTTGTGGCACTGCTGAGGTGGTATGGAATCCCAGGTTTCTCTGACAGTGGCCTTCAGCTCATCTGCATTGTTGGGTCTGGTGTCTCTCATCTTCCTCTTGACAATACCCCATAGATTCTCTATGGGGTTCAGGTCAGGCGAGTTTGCTGGCCAATCAAGCACATTAACACCATGGTCATTGAACCAGCTTTTGGTACCTTTGGCAGTATGGGCAGGTGCCAAGTCCTGCTGGAAAATGAAATCAGCATCTCCATAAAGCTTGTCAGCAGAGGAAGCATGAAGTGCTCTACAATTTCCTGGTAGATGGCTGCGTTGACTGTGGACTTCAGAAAACACAGTGGACCAACACCAGCAGATGACATGGCAGCCCAAATCATCACTGACTGTGGAAACTTCACACTGGACTTCAAGCAACATGGATTCTGTGCCTCTCCACTCTTCCTCCAGACTCTGGGACCTTGATTTCCAAATGAAATGCAAAATTTACTTTCATCTGAAAAGAGGACTTTGGACCACTGAGCAACAGTCCAGTTCTTTTTCTCCACGGCCCAGGTAAGATGCTTCTGACGTTGTCTCTGGTTCAGAAGTGGCTTGGTAGCCCTTTTCCTGAAGACGTCTGAGCGTGGTGACTCTTGATGCACTGACTCCAGCTTCAGTCCACTCCTTGTGAAGCTCTCCCAAGTGTTTGAATCAGCTTTGCTTGACTGTATTCTCAAGCTTGCGGTCATCCCTGTTGCTTGTGCACCTTTTCCTACCCAAATTCTTCCTTCCAGTCAACTTTGCATTTAATATGCTTTGATACAGCACTCTGTAAACAGCCACACCTTTCAGTAATGACCTTCTGTGACTTACCCTCTTTGTGGAGGGTGTCAATGTTCATCTTCTGGATCATTGCCAAGTCAGCAGTCTTCCCCATTATTGTGGTTTCAAAGAACAAGAGATACACAGAATTTATACTGTATGGATTGTCATTTATTGAAACTCAAAAAAAATGTTGAAATGTTTTACTTTACATGTAATGAATCTAAAATATATGAAATGTTTCACTTTTTGAAATAAGTTACAAGAAAAAATGAACTTTTTCACGACATTCTAATTTATTGAGATGCACCTGTATATCACCGCAAATGTTTACACCTAAAGAAGACCAAGAGGGTTGGACAAATGGACGATTTCCACATACAAAATTAAAATTGTTATGAGCACCGTTTTTACATGCACATACCTCTCTGACAGTGCTCAGAAAGTCTCTCAGACATTGTGCGCATATAGCGAAATGAGTGCTCTTTCGCTGTTGATTGCGTTTCAACAGCCTGAAATCACTTGTTTTAAAAATCGCAATGCTTAAAAACGCCTGCAAACGATACGTTTTCGTGACCGCGCAGCACAGCAACATCACGTGAGCCTGTAACCGTGATAGAGACGATAATCCAAAATCTCGTCCGGTTGACAAATTTCAACCAGATAATTGTCTTCCAGTATATCGCCCACCCATAATAGGCATCATAGTATATTTGTTTGTGGATGAGGGCACGGTAGATCAGAGATGATTTTTGTCTTTACCTGTCTGTGTCACTATTAATGAGAGACAGCCGCCTATCTGACACACACTCTCAGTGCCTGTCTGTCTCTTTAAGCAAACCGCCCCTCAGGTCCCGCTCATTTCACATGCTGTATTTGCAGAGTGCCAAGAGACTGGAAAATACACTGAGATAAAGCGAAACTGCAATGATGTCAGAAAGAAGAATGAGAAGGGGAGGGGGGGCACTGACGGAGGGGAAAAGAGCTTTGAGATGAAGAGCAATCAAGTAAATGAAGAAAAAAAGGATAAGCGATATATAAGATAGAGAAAGTCTTTCTGTTTGCGTTAGTTTTACACCTTCAGCAAACGTCAAACACTCCCAGCACACGGACTGGAAAAAACTGAAAGCTAAACCAATAAAAGTGGTACAATCCTAATACCCTAAAAGTGACTTTGTACACGAGGATGTGTGTATCAGAGAGAGAGAGAGAGATGGGTGAGGGGGATAACTGTGTGTGCGAGTGTGTGAATTTGGCAGTGATAACTGGCTCGGAACGCACGACTGCGATGTTCTTCCTGAGGTGACTGAAAACTGTCACCATTGGCACCTAAAGCGCTCTCTCTCGCTCTCTCTCTCTCTCTCCTCTACTCTACCCATCAAGGACAGACACGGCAGAGTGAAGGAAGAACAGTAGCGTTAACTCTCTCACACCCTCCTCTTTTTCTCTCCCTTCATCTTTCTGTTTTCTCTTCTCCATTGTTCTCATTCATCATTCTTGTTCTTCTCCCACACTCTTTTACACTCACTCGCTCTCTTTCCCTCACTTGATTGCGCTCGCTCTCCCTCCCTCACTTGTTCTCTCATGAATGTCACCTTTACTGGTGGTAGCCGCTGGATTTGCGCACACACCCACATACACACACGATCGCTGGCTTTGGGGTGGGGGTGGGGGGTAATGTAGGGCTGTGGGGAGAGATAGCGCGTGCCAGAAGAGGCAGAAGGGAAATTTCTCGGAGTCCATTCTTCTTTTGCCGGCTCCTTTCCTGCAACTCAGGGCTTTGTCCGTCCCAGCAGCTGGAGCAGAAGTGCCTCTGGACGTGTGAGCACTGGATTACCGCTCCAGATTATTATTTTTATTTTTTTCACCCAGCACAACTAAAGTTAGCCATAGGGACTGCAGGCTGACCATCTGCCCGTTTCTGACAGGATCTATTCCTGATTTGATTCGAATAATTCTGCTGCCAGTGAGTGAAGAACTTTCCACAAGGACCAGCCATGTGTGGGTGAGAAAGCTCTTCGTTTCTGTGTGCTAAACTTTAGCTTTGTCAGTGTTTTTGTCTTCAGGAACAAGACACAAGGGGAGGGGAAGGGAGAAGAGAGGAGAGGGGGGGCAAATATGTCGGCGATGTCGCAACGATGACTTTGTCAGCCTATTTCTGTATCTTTTTGTGGAAATGTGACCACGTCGATTTACGTTTTTTACGGATTTGTTGTGGTGCCAATATGTATTTAGCGAAACAAACATAATGAAGGACAAACCGTGGACAGGTTGTGAGTGGACCAGAACTTAACCTCTTCCCTTACTGGAGGGAAACACACAGACACGTGAGGAACCTACCTGAATTCTTGGCTCGCCGTGCAAGGTTTGACCCTTGACTTTTATCTCTTTGTGCTGCTGGTAAAAAGACAAGTGCATCCAGAGAGGGTCTCTTAAGCAAACAGAGACCCCCCTCCCAAAGGTGAGAGGGGGGGGGAAGATGGCAGCGCTTGCCAGTTCTCTCATCAGACAAAAACGGGCAGTCAAGGACGACCAAGCCAACCGGCCAATAGCCAACAAACGCAAGCCGTGCCCCAAGAGCAACAAGTCTCTTTGTCAGAAACAAATTCTTGTTCTCATATCAAAAGTACGGTTATGTGGCGGCCGCAGAGGAAGAATAGACAAAAGACCAGGTAGGTTATTTTATAACTTTTATATTTAACCACTTTTAACTGGTTCTCCACCAACTAAATCCACCAACTAAGGAAAAATTGCATTCTTGCAAAATAGCAGAATGAAAAAAGTTTGAGCTAAAGTTTCAAACTGATGTCATTCTTCTTGGCTTCTCAGTTGACACTTCACAGTCAAACTGGCTGTGGTACAAATGTAAGGATACAAAGCTGAAATACAGTCTGGTCTGAAATACAGTTGTCTCTGTGAAGCAATGCTCCATAGGTCACATAAAGGAGAGAACAACTAAGCTCATTAAGTTGCAGTGTTAAGGAATTTATTCAGACTTTTATAAGGGAGGAAAAGGTTTGACTGCTATTTTATGACACGAACAGAGCCGGAAGAGGCAAGCCCTTTATAAGGTGTGATTTACAGTCTTTCAAAGCGTCCCACATGCATAGGCTATTCTGGGTTGCGTTAAGACCTGCCCTTAGGATGCTAATTACTACCCTGAGACACATCATCTCTTCTGTGTTCACACATGGGCAAGCATGTCTACATATTTATATTTATTTTCGACTGTGTTTCATAAAAGATTGTTACTCAGTGGTGCCATGAAATTGGAAGTTGGACTCCGGCCATGTTTTAGTTCCAGTAACCTTGCCACTGGCTAAACAGAAAAAAACAGCATGCTCTCTGATTACAGCATTGATACTGAGACAGAAGCTCTGCGATTGTTATGCCAACCTACAGGGCAAAAATGCAAAACACCAGTGTCCACAACTCTGACTAGCAGTTTTATTGAAACAAAAACATCTCTGTTTGGTGTCGCTGCCATTGGTTGTGAGTTTTGTAATATCTTGGGGACCAAACGCTTATGACATTGTGCAATTGATGCCATAGCCTAAGGTTGAATAACTAGATACTGAATAAAATAATGTCAATGTAAAAACAAAACGAGTGAAAGACGGGATAAAGAGATAAGGCAGAGAGTGAGTGTGTGAGTGTTTGAGAGTGAAAGAGAGAGAGTGGGTGTTTTGTATGTAAACGAAAATGATTATAGTCAGGGATATTAATCTGCCTCTTTATCCGCCTCTCTCACCAATGAACATGAAACACGCCACACGGTAATCATCAGAAAAAATATGGGTATAAACAAAAATGAATGTGAAAGGGAGAGTGCGTGCATGGATTTTTATGATACTGAGGTAACGCTGATAGCATGTCCTGCTCCTGGGACCATATTCTGTAATATTTACATTCCTTTGATATCAACTGAACACATTATCACATTACGCTCCAGTACCGTTAGCATAATGTGATTTAGAAACATACTGAAATGCAAATATATTTTTGCACAGGCAAACACACAAAAACTGGCTCAGGAAACGAGATAATATTGCATTGCTAGCATAGGTGATATTTTTCTGATATTTCTAACTCTTACATCTATTCCTGCTGCATTGACTTGAATCCTCATGCTCATCTAGACAAGTTTATTCTAGTTGCTGATTTAGTGCTTATCAACCAGTGGTCAAAGTTTGGATGGTTAATATGGCCTGTTAGCCCTTGCTAGTACTTTCCAGCAAGGAAGTCCTTTTGAATACCTCAATCTGTGACATGCGAGTTGTGCTTCAAAATTCAATCCATAGCACTATGGGTGAACTGAAGCGGCCAAAAATTGACAAATGAGTGGGCGTCACCTAGCCACAGTAATGTGGGACCATGGGATCACTGCTGCATTGTCAGGTCAATGATCCATATACATCCATCATAACAATGTCAAGCCCCTGCTGCACCTGCAACACCCTTCACACATCTGTCTCACGCACACCTGTCTGTGGTTTAGGATGGGTTCCCTTTCTGCTCTAAGATGGCGTCGTGGTCTCACACCCTCTGAGGTCGGCGCTGAGTCTACTGGCCTCTCGATCGATGCAGCTCATTAATGCATACTGATTAATCAATGATCACCCTCTCCATTTGCCCAGTGCCCAATTTCACGCAAGGTGGAGATGGTATAGAAACGTACCCCCCCCCCCCCCCCACACACACACACACACACACACACACACATTGTTCTCTTAACAGCAGAGGCTGTTTTACACCTTTACAGTTTTATGGAGCACTTGGCTTCTGCGGAGAGTTTGGCTTTATTAAACAACAAATCTCCTTATAGAGGAGGAGAGAGACTGAGCGGGAGAGAACCGATTATTATCAGCAAAGGAGCGAGAAAACCCCTCACACAGGCTACTCTCGGATTTTCCTTTACAATATAAAACAGCTTACAAGAGTGGATTGAATACTGTCTATATGAATGAATAATCAAAGTCAAGCCAATAGCTGGAAGAAACACCTGAAATCAGTGTCTAAAGTAAACATTAAAGATGGCATCTTTCCTAACACTACAAACTCTTTCCACAATTATCATGACTTAATTTAATAAATGAATGCAACTAAGGCACAACTTCACCGGTCAAGTCCTAATTATCTGACTTTGGCTTTGAAAGTTTTATTTTTAAGATAACGGTGAAAACAGCATCTGAAGTTGAACCTTCATATGACATACACTATATTGCCAAAAGTATTGGGTCGCCCCCTTCTAATGAACATGTTTGACTACTTTAGTAATTTCTTTGAGTACAAATCTTAATGTTAAAGCATATAATGATATGCTAGGAAATTGTGTGCTTCTAATATTATAGCAACAGTTTGGACAGGACCCTTTTTCTATTCTAACATGACAATGTCTCTGTGTATAAGACAAGGTTCAAAAAGAAAATGATTGATTCAGTCAGTGTGGAAGAACTTGACTGGTCTGCATAAAACCAAGTCCTGATCCCAGTTTAACGCCTCTGGTGTGACTGTAAATGCAGACCTTGAGCCAAAAACTCATCACCAAACACCAATGACTTGTACATACACTATATAGACAAAAGTATTGGGACACCCCCTTCTTTAGAACAGAAAAATGCACTTCCAAATATGTGGCAACAACGATGGGAACATAATTCATGTATTTAAAAAATGTATTTCCATCTCTGTTGCAACAGTTTTGGAAGTGTCTAAAATGACTGAACCCATATGTACAAGTCATTAATATCTCCAGAGCCACACATGACCGCTGTCATTAATAAACAAATTGTCTGTGAACTTAACCATATTTCATCACACTAAAACTGGCAACTGGCAGATAACCATTTTCTGCTGCTGGATAAATACAACCTTAGAGTTCTAGTGCACTTCATTAGGGTGGGAAATTAACAACTGTCACCAGCCAAGTGATTTTTTTTTTTTAATTCACAGTTGTGGGTGAACCAGCTCTGTGGTGGGAAACATTTAAGATGGCTCAGACTGTCCTTGGAGGGGAAAAAAGCTGTCTCTATGTAGTATACTTGTTTATGTGTACATATTGATTAGCAGTGTTGGGGAGTAACTAGTTACATGTAACGGAATTACATAATTTAATTACAAAATAAATGTAATTGTAATTTAAAAATGTGTAATTAAATTACAGTTACCTTAGAAAATGTTAATGATTACAAAGGGGGTTACATCTGAATTTTTTTACACACACAGACACACACATACACGTTTGTTTTTGTGAAAAGTGGGGACATCCCATATGCGTAATGGTTTTTATACTGTACAAACTGTATGTGCTATTGCCCTACACCAACCCTACACCTAAACTTAGCCCTCACAGGAGACAGTGCATTTTTACTTTCTCAAAAAAAGCTCACTCTGTATGATTTATAAGTGTTTTGAAAAATGGGGACATGGGGCAAAGTCCTCATAAGTCACCTTCTCCTTGTAATACCTATGTCATACCCATGTCATTATACAAATGTATGTCCTCATTTGTCACATAAACGCGCACACACACACACACACAGAGATTTAATTGACTTCTTTAATAAATTGCATTGACTGCTCTAAAATGAGACACCAATGTTTCAGGAGTTTAAGACACAGAATAGGACACATGCTTATTTGATAACTGTTTTATTTCCTATTTGGGTTTATGCATATGCTTTTTTTTTTTAAAAAAGATTAACTGTTTTTTTCCAAGGCATTGTTAGATGCCAGTGTTTCCTGTAGCTTTTAAACTATTTCTTGTTATGATCTGTATTTAACCTCAGAATGATCTCAAAGTAAATAAGAGGTGTTAAGTCTGATTTTGTGGTGGCTGTGCTTTAAATTAAATTATTACATGGCTCTGTGGAATGCTTGATTCTGATTGGCCAGCCGTGACATTCCAAGGTCTGTTATTCCTCGATAACAACTGGTAAAAGCTAATAACACAGGCTCATCGGCGTAACTTAAGTCGGCGCTATACGCTTGCTAGGAACAGTTTTTCTTGGTGGAAGCTTTCGTTTGATGAGCTAATAAAATATTAAAACTCAATTCAATATTATGTGTTCAATTTCTTAAAGGGGACCTATTGTGCAAAAATCACTTTTATAAGGTGTTTGAACACAGTTGTGTGGCCGCAGTGTGTGAAAACAATTAGCCTATAATGTTAAAAATCCACTAACTCATTTTTTTATAAAACCAATAAATCATAAACAGTCTATCCAAACGAGCTGTTTCAGATTCTCCCTCTGTGCACGTCACTGAGGGGGAAAAGTCCCGCCCATTTGTGATGCTCTCTGCCCTATTAGCATAAACACAGCCCTGAGTGAGAAGATGCGGTCCGCCATTACAGGAGTTATATACAATATCAGCACCAAAGAGGCTTTACAAGTGTTGTGTTTTGGAATGCACTAATGAACATAGGAGACGCCATAATCTCCCCCCATCTGAGCCGAGGACACTGTGGTTAAATTTCATTTTCGAAGGAAATATCCCAGAAAAAATCGGTAACGTCCCCTAAATGTTTAGGAATTAATACCAACGCTTCGTGCACGAACGTCAGCTCCAGGCAAAGTAAGTATCACGCGTTTGTTTTCCAAATTGCCTTTCTGAAAGAGCTTCTTGGCACTCTGTAAGGCTTATTGCTAAAGCTATCATTGTCTCTGTGTTTTCACTGATGCTGTCTTCAAGTGCTATCAGAATGATCTTAAATAAGAATGTGGTGATTAAAAGTTGCATATGAAACCAATGTGAGTCGATCGCTTGAAGTTGTCGAGCTCATGATCAGAAGTGGGACTTATAAAGTTTGTGATAGCATGAGACCAGCTATGTTGTTATTTTTATGCCACCGTGCTTCCTGTCTGTGTAATTCATAAACGCAAATTTATTATGCACAGTATAATGAGATGACTGACTTTGAAACCGAGTAGATTTCTGTAAAGATAACAGGCTTGTATTAATAGTGTAATGTTTATTTGCAAAGGCTAGCACTGCTAATGCCGGAGCTTGAGCTCTTGAAGCTCTGCCCTCTTCTCCGGGAGCAACAGCTCATTTGCATTTAAAGCAACACACTCAAAACAGCGCGTTTTGGCACACACCCTAAAAGTGGCAATTTTAACAAGATATAAATATTTATCTGTGGCTATTGAGCTAAAACTTCACATATACGCTCTGGGGACATCAGAGACTTATTTTACATCTTGTAAAAAGGGGCATAATAGGTCCCCTTTAATTCTGTCATCCTGGTATTGTGGATTTACTATCTTGTTTCATACAAACGCAGCTGCTGCCATTTTGTTTTGTACACTGTAATGGATCATAAGATAACTAACAAACTAGTACTGTAAGTTCTAGTACTTAATTATTTATGTAGTGGAATGTTGTGCAATAAAAAAGGTTTGACTGTACCGTATCCCTTAAATGTCCGTCTTTGAACTTGCCGCTTGCTAGCAACTGCTTTCTTCATGGAAGCTTTGCGTTCAAATATTTCAACTCAGATCTGTGTCTAATTATTTACTTTTGTGGCAAGCAGCCTGTAATAAGCGGGATAATGTACATCCAGCCAGGTGTTATTGCAAAATAAAGATGTACATTATCCCTTACTTGTTATAATCTTAATTCAATTGAAGGATTTTGACAGTCTGACAGTAATCAGTGTTGATTTCTACTGTAAGGTTAACCCTGCCTGCTTTAAAGGTTTCAAAATGATTAACAGTTGAAAATATTAGAAATTTAGAAAGGGAATCAAAAAGTAATCAAATGTAATAAGTTACATTACTTTAATAAAGTAATTGAAAAGTTACACTACTTATTACATTTTAAATAGGGTAACTTGTAATCTGTAACCTATTAAATTTCCAAAGTAACCTTCCAACACTGTTGATTAGATCTTAGACCAGCTCAGGAAATGTTTAGTGTGCAATCGGCTTATGTATGTTTTCTTTTAAAAAATCCACTAATATGAGATTACAGCTGTCAATATTTAGTGATTTGCACTAAACCCTGAGTGCCTTGTTTGAAACTTGGGGGGATAAATGGTGAACATGCTATTGTAGCTGAAAGAAAAGTTAATTTCCCATCCTGCATACAACCTTCAAAATGAAAATTAAATTAGAAAGAAAAAGAGATAGGAGGTCTGCAGATGTGTAGCAAGGGGAATGCAGTAGCTCTGCTCTGTGTTCGGACTAAAGGAGTCGCTCAGGGCACGAGGACGTGGCACTGGAGGAGGACAGCATTAAGCTGACCGCTGAAGATGGGCTGTCTATCTTGCTTACTCAACAACACCTGATCACACTGCACAGTGTTAGGTAGCCTCTCATCTTGAGTACTGAGAGTGCCAGGGGTCAGAAAGAAAGAGTGAGTGAAAGACGGAGAGGGGAAGAGATAGTAATGCAGAGCGGAAGGAAGTAAAGGAGAGATGGAAAAGGAAGGAAAGGAGAAAATGGAGGAGAGACAGGTGGAAAGACAAAAAGTGAGTCACTGCAAAAGACAGAAGGACATGCAGAGGGAATTCAGAGGAAGAGAGAAAGTCACTGATGATTAAGCAAGTTCTGGCAGAGAGTATATTAAATTAAAATTGACAGCCTATACTTTCACTGCATGAAGTTTTTGTTCATTTTTCTTATGTTAAAATGTGAGAAAATGCTGTCTTATTTTAAAAGAACATTCAAGGTTCAAGTCCTTATGCTATGCTCAAGTTCTATGAACGTTATTTTTAATTCCTTTTTAATTTTTTTATGTTTTTTTATAATATATTAGCATAATTCAAGGTTTAATTGTATTCTGTAGACAGATAGATAGATAGATAGATAGATAGATAGATAGATAGATAGATAGATAGATAGACACATATACTTATACTCATCGAAATACATGCACAAGTAACCTAATAAGGGATGTAACCAGCATGAACAGTATTGATTACAAAGCTGCTGGTATAGTCAAATAATTTTGTTTATTCTCTCTCTTGAGTTCACAACACAGCACCTGCTCAAGTAATTAATGAATTAAGATGTAGTTCATTAATGATTTTGTTAGTCAACAAATGAACCAAATATTTACTTCATGGTTGCCACACTCAGATCCCTCTGGATGATCCTAGAGGCAGAAGCGAATAAAGATATTGAGAGATATGAGAGAAGTAAATATGACAGAAATGAAAGACACCAAGGCATCATGTTACTGGATGGTTAACACTATTGATCTCCACATCAGGGCTGGTGGGACGATTTGTGATTGACCATCTGAAAGAGTCTAATAATGTGGCAGGAAAGAGAATCCACATGTGACTAATGGCCCCTACTGTGCACATTTATTGATGTTAACATTAGCTGAGGCTTTCTCAGAGCTAACAGCATTAATCTGCTCTATCCTCCACTAGCGGCCCTCCAAAATGAACTGAGAGGTTGGAGTTTCCCCTTTACAAGCTCTTAATTTAATAATTAGTGCATTCTGTATTTGACAGGTTGCAGATGGGTCACGTCTATAGTAATTCACATTTTAGATTTAGTTTTAAAATACATATGCACTATATTCATTTTTTTTTTTGAAAAACTGGAAAAGTACTGGTAAGTTCAAAGACATTTCCTATAACCCTTTTTTAAACAAAACAAAAAAACACAATGCGTTATTCAAAATACAGGTAAAACACCAGTGACTAAACAATATGGATAATTAACACAGTACTTTGTGCCCTATTTTTATGGACTTTTCTTGGAGTGTAACATCTACAATGACACTAACACTCCAAAACGTCTTCCTCTTTGGCTGTCCTGAGAGCCCCAATTCTGACAAATCTCAGCTGTAGCAATCACTGCTCACTACCATCTGTATGAAATGAATATCCGATTAGTTTTGCGGCTGCAACAGCAGCCAAACGAGTTCCCCAGACTCTTTTGTTGATAATGAGGACGCCAAACATACAAACATCAGCTTATGCCGTTACACAACCAAAGATTGAGAAGGGTTTCATAATCTATCAAGAATTTAATTCCAGATGAAAAGATAATTAAAGCTGAAGGGATTCATGCTTTTGTTTTGAAGGGTTATTTCAGTTAGGGTTAGAAGGCTGGACTTGTAGAAGAGGATTGTAGAAAAGTTCCAGCAGTTTGGAAGAGATCAGAATAGGACTAAATTTGCTTGAAAGAGATCAGAGAAAAGGCAGCACTAAGATAAATGCCACTAGCCTGTGATTAGTAGTGATGCTGGAGCAAAAAGTCATGTATCATATTTATCAAACATTATTGATAAAAAATAAATAAAAAAAATCACTAAAAAAGGAAATGATGCTCATAAATTTGCATGAAATAGAGGGGGGAAATGTATCTTTGCAATGCTGAATTTGGTATTTGAGGGAAAAAATCTCAAATTAGCAGGTGAAGAAGAGCTTTGTAAGAAAAGAATAAAGAATGCTTTATCTTTATGGAGCTTTTTGGTTATAGCACAGCCTGCTGTCACCAAAAAAGGAGCTTTCTGGGGAAAAAAAATATTTTAGTAAATATAAGTTATAAGTTAATATAAAGTTTAGTTACTTTGGAAATGTAATTAAAAATATAAGTTAATTTTTTTCCTCGATTCAAAAGATTTTTCAAAGTCTTTGCAATCTTAAGGTGTCATTCGTTTGAATGACAGAAAAAAAGTAGTGCATTTGTGATATCTTAGCATATTAATATCAGTACTACAAATTATACCTCAACTTAGTCTAATTGTAGAGTTACTTAGAAATATCAATCTCTTGTATTTCAGTAAAAATAACTAAACATCTTTAAATCATTATAAATTTACTGAGAAACAAAATTGTGTAAGATAATAAAAAAGTCTTTCCAGAAAAATGTATCTATTTTTTCTTACCTCTTTGGCAATGTTTTAAAGCTTAAATGTAACATTTGTAACTTAGTAATTTTATACATTTATGTGCTTGAAACCAGTAAAATAGAAAATAAAATTAATTCAAGCCACATTAATGGAATTGAGCTTTAAATTAACTTATTTTAAGTATGTTTCTTCTGGAAAACAAGAAATACAGTTTAAGAATGATTTTTGACCAGCGTGACATTTTGATGCACAGATAAATGTAGAATTAGAATTTAAGTCTTAATATTCCTGTTTATGTTTCACAAATCATTTCTCAGAGAGTAAAGAAATCCTGGCACCTTTAGGTACTGACAGAGAGCGCTTGGGCTTTATTTACCCTAAAACGATGAGTAAATGCATCAGAATCGGAAACACCCCCATGCCCTCTCGTCTCACTGCCTAATGACATTGCGAATGACAAAGAATGCCTTAACAGCCTCTCTCACACAGCAGCTGAAATTGAATTTGTGGATACTTTGATTAAACCTGACAAGGACAGATTGGGTTTGACCTATAACAAGAGGCAGACACACAAAAGAAGTGTATATGTGTGTGTGTTTTAGAAGGGGCAGAGGATAAGGAGCAGCAGACAGAAAAGGTAGACATTTACCTCAGTAATTTCTGAGCACTTAAGTGCTGGTGTTGACGTCATGAGCGGGCAAGGCTCCATTACTGTTGGGCTGTCATCCCAGAGAGTCAGATTGCTTTATAGTTACATATAACACGTCCACCACTGCAAGTACTGGAACCAAACCAGCTTGTAAAACCACCTTTCATTCAAGTTTTGTACATTCAGCAGCCTGCGCTACAGTATTTCACAACTTGCTAGTCGGCATTTATCCATACTTTCAACCTCTCATTTTGTCATTTCACAATAAATGATAATCAAATGTACATGGCTGTTATCAGGAGACGGTCCCTTGAGGTCACACAATGATGCTGACATGGTCATGTCAAGCATACAACACAGGAAGACAGAAGATTGAAGTGTCTGATTGGATTACTGACCTCCAAAAGATTAATACCCATAAACACTCAGTAATGTTCACTCAGTTGGGTCTTGTGATAGAAACGTGGCATTAGAAATGTAATTGTTTTTTAAAAGCTTTAATGGACATGTCTTAGAGCAAATCACATGGCCTTTTTTTTTTTTTTTTTCTGGTACCTCACACAGTGAATCTACCAAAATAAAAAGAGCCGTTGCAGTAGAGAGCAAAGTATAAGAACTAAAGAAAGAAAAGAGATGGTGAAGATAAGGACACATTCTCACAGTGATTTAACAAAATAAAACAAGTTCATAGATCAACAATCATGCTGGTCCAGGAACAAAATTACGATCAACCGATCTGATTTTTAATGTTCGGGAATTCATATTTCCCTTTGATTTGAGGGGTAGCTAATGTTTATGTGTTAAAATTGCATTCTTAAAATTAGTCATGCACCAAAAATAATAATAATATAAAAATTGTTAGTTTTGTCTGAAATAGTTTTGGAGGACCGAAATTAGTGACCCAAACAGTGACATTTAATTAGCATTTCTCCAAAGATGCGTTTTGACCACATCAGTGTATATTTTGTGCCATAAGCTACAACGTAAGACTGGACACACCTCACCATGACCAAAATGATGCTAGTGCAGCAATATGTAAAATATGTCCAGCTAAGGCGGCTCGTTGCAGAAGAACTTTACACAAGAACACAACTGAATAGCATACTGAGTTCACTTACCCAAATTTAATAACCAACATTTTTTTTTCAGCATTTGGTTAAATGAAAACTTTTGGTATAAACCGAAGTTTGGTACAGTGTTTCAGTTATAATTTTTTTTTTTAATTTAGTGCATCACTAAATAACTTATAATAGGCAAATAATATGACTCAGGTTAGTAAACTATATATCTTTATCCCCATTCAAAATAGGAAAAACTAATAAATCTTTCATTTCTGTCCAGAAAGTGAAATGGAACTTCCAACAATTTTGGGTATTTTTTGGAAAGGCAAAACATGCAAAAACATTGTTGGTTTTGTGCACTTAAAATAATAAATCAAACCAAAATTGAATTGAGCCAACTGAATTAAAGACACAAATAGAAAACTGCACTGCATACAAGCATTAAAAACAAAACAATTAGAGCTGCTTATGGGCTCACATTTAAATATGAATTTCCATAGACTTTTTTTAGGATGAGATAATTACAAATAAACTAAACAGGTAAATTTGGTCTGCTGTGATTACTTTCCAAGTATATATGATGGCGTGTTTATGGGGAGGCCCACAGTTTAAGACATTGAAAACCCCTGCAATAGAGAGGTCGAAAGAATAAGAAATGGGGTAAGATAAGAAAGAGGACAGACCAAGAGGGAAGATCTGATGAAGGATGAAGAAATAGAGAGAGGGAAAGGAGGAATGAGAAATGTGAGCGAGATAAGAGGGGAAAAACTGCTGAGAACTGCAGAGAATGAGAGACAGCAGAGAGAGAGGGGACTGGTGGGGAGTCCTAATAAAGGTTGAGGGAAGCCCTGGTAGTTTGGCCTTAGTCAGGGAGGGGAGTCACAGATGCCCTTGGCTGCTCGCTGAAGCAGCGCCTGTAATTACTCTGCACTCTCTTATCATTACGGGGTAAGCCGGCATCTCACAGCTATAAATCAGCACACCGCACTGTACCAGACACTCTGTCCAGAACCTCCAATACACATACACACAAAAAAACACCCACAAATACACACTCCACCCACAAAAAAACGAAAGGTTACTTGACAGTTAACCTCTATCGATCCTGTGAACACCAGCAGGAAAATAGGGTGCGACTTTTGGCTCTGCTACACTGTGACCGATCAAACCGAACGAACTGAACGAACACATGGAGGCTTCATCTTGGTTATTGCATTTTCTGTCTGACTTTGAGGAGCTGCACTAGGCAATGCCGCATTTTAAATAAACAGCCAGAGCTCTCAATACAGCTGGCTGAAGAGGACATCCCGCTCCGTACAAGAGTCCCACATTACAGTGTGTGAGGTGATATTGCAAGTGGGCAAAAGATAAGCAAGAGACAAAGCCGGAAAGCACCAGCAGGAACATGATTAGCATTACTGCATTTGTATCACTCTAGCTAGTGTAGGGAATAGCAATGCTTGACTAATAATGCCAACATTGCTTAAATCTGCTCCCAGTGGGGTTGGTTGTACAGAAAGAGAGGATTGCTGGTTTAGTGGGGATTGTTGGTTTATATGTTGTATGTTTGCTGTTTATTTCCATAGCAATTGTCACCCTCAGAAAGGCAGAAAAATACCATGTAAAAGTACGAGAATCCCTCAGCCAATCATATTAATTAAAAGTCATTGATGCGTGAGATTAAATTAGACAGAGCTAGGGGTGAAAAGGGGATGAATGTAAGCTGGGTGGAGAGATAGAAAGAAAGAGAACTAACTTTTGTGGGTCAAAAAAATGACACAAACAGTATTGATGATGTGACATCTGCAACACTGCTCTACTGAAGTATCGACAAAGTGGGAAAAACTTGCTTAAAGAAATAAAACAATCAAAATTGACTTTCTTAATACTCATTCCTGTGCATGATTCAGTAGTACATGTTATACCTAAGCAAAAAAAGGATGTCCCACCTCACAAATGACTTCCCTGTTCTATCAATTCTACCTTTATTTATCCTTTCTTTTATCTTCCCACGTTCACAGAGTATAAAAAGTAGACTGATGAAGCAGACTGTTCCTTCACCATGCTCTGTTCCTCACGGTTACTGTTTCTGACTCAATAAATCAGTGATTTTTTTACGAAGAGTGCAATTTTTATATATATATAAATTTGATGGTAAAGTGGTGTAATGTCTATTAATAATATCTAAACTTGGGCTGTAATGATTTTTGAAATTCAAAGCATTTGTCTCTAAAGTTTTTCTCAAAAGTATAGTTCACCAAAAAATGAAAATTACCCAATGATTTAATACTTTAAAGCTACACAGTAATGATTAAAAATCGTATAGAGACTGTAAATCTGGCAAATGCTTAGAAAAGTCAAGTCTCATTTGGTAATCACACATTAGAAAACTGGAGTTTTAAATTCACTCTAATAGATTTTATTTCATCTCCAACTCTAAATAGGTATTTTAACACTTCTAAAAGTGGTACTGAAATATCTCCCAAATAGAGTTAAAAAACAACTCCACATAAAGCTCAATTTGACCTCTTGTGGGAATAGTGGTGCATTCTAAAACTAGCCGGAATTAAATTTCCAACAATAGCAGGGCTCTACAGTGCGACCATTTCAGTCGCATTTGTGACTGAAAAGTACTGCGTGCGACTATCAAAAATAGGAGCTCCTGTGCGACTAACCCGATCAGCATATTTGTGTTTGCGCTCAGGGGAGCTTCAAAGATTTCTACTTATGGGTTTTTGCAGCGTTGAGTAATGTATTGCAGACATATGTTGATTAATTGAATGCAATGTTAATCAGAATCCACTCACTGCTCAAAATACTGGAGTTTTGTTCATTTCTGAGTTATGCAAGCTCACAAATCCTCTCGTTATAACAAACAAAATGTAGACAGGGTGTAAATAAGAGATTTGTTGTGCAGTGTAGAAAGGTTTGTTGATTATAAAATTAAATTATTAAGGGAGTTTGCAAATGTGATATTAAATTAATACAACAGTTCAATAATCAATAAGTTAATATTAAGTGACGTACATTGTATGACTTTAACAATATTATCTGATTTTGCACTATTTCTTCAACAAAAATAGTTTCAAACAAAGTCACAGCCATCACCTCCAAGCAAACAAAGCGGTGTTTCGTTTATGAATTAACGTGCATTTTTAAATGAATCAGCCGTTCTTCAATGATTCAATTACCCATTCACAAAGACAGTCCCAGTCCCAATATTCATTTCTTTTGATTGGTAACTTATTCTTCTTATTATATCTGTTCTTATTCTATTTTTTTAATTAGAAATTTTGGAAAAGCTTATAAATATAGTTTTTTATATATATGCATGTTGTTGCTCTTTTGTTGGTTTTGATTGCTTCTATTGTCCTCATTTGTAAGTCACTTTGGATAAAAGCGTCTGCTAAGTGACTAAATGTAAATATAGATTTTTGAATTTGACATATGACATACTTTTAATAAAATTAGAAAAAAATGCCATTGCAAAAAATACACACACAAAAAAAATAATGCCCCTGTAAATCACTTTAAGGAGTCCCATTTGAGTAATGGGAGGGCTAATTTTTGTTATTGATCAGAAGGTGCTCCTGAATTTTTGACAGCGCTCCTAAATTTTTTAGATTAGGAGCATGATTGCTCCTAAAAAGAAGAGTAAGCGTAGAGCCCTGAATAGTGTAAAGCTTTCTATTTATTCCTCTGGCTCAGTGTATATTTAAAACTGTAAGAAGGAAATATAACCCAAGTAGTATATTGAGTATGAAGCAAAATTACTCATAATTCACACAGCCAGAATGGTAACCTCAAAAAGAAAGAAAAGAAAAAAAAATGTAATTAGCAGTGATGGTCAGTACAAACCCAAAACTTGTTTGCACAGAGGACATGGTGAAAATGCTGAAGTTTTAAACCTGTTAACATTTAATGATCATCCCTGACCTGTTAAATCAATAACCATCAGAAACGTACCTCTCAGTAACTTTGTTCCTGATCTCTGCTGTGGTGCAACTGCAAAGTGCTTCACTGTATGATGTGCTGAATACGAAGTGAGCTTTGAAGATTCCATCACTGTCGAAAACACTCGCATATTGCTTTTCATTGCCTTCTTGTCCACGATGATGTACAGTCTCTGGATACTCTATTTGTGTTCCCTAATGCAGAGCAGGAAAGGCTGGAAAGATTTAACACTAGACACAAAGGTCTGAATGTTTGTACAAACCTGGAAAGAATGGTAAAACAACATTGTCTAAAAACACATTCTTGCAAAACGAAAGACTCCAATCTACATCTCCATTTGGAAAAAAAAAATGGTACAATTAAAAAATACCTTCAGAGACCTCAACAAATGCCTGAGGAGAAACACTTTTGACCTTTCGTAATTGAGAACAGCAGCAAGATAACCTAAACAGAGAAAATACATGAAAATAAGTGTCAAATATTTTTTTTTAATTTAAATAAAGCAAGAAAAGGTTTACCAGTCACTTTCTCCTTGGGCAGACCTAATGAGCCAATCAGCATACAGTATATGCTACTCATATCCTTGGTATCTTGCACTCTCAAGAAAGTTTTTCAAGAGCTTCCTGGCAACCTCCAAAATGCATCAAGATGTTCTCGTTAATCTTGCATATATGATAAAGTACTGAATCAATACATTATCTAAGAGTCCTTCAATAGGTTGTGTATAAAGTCATCAGTTCTAATCATGAGCTGATGAGTTGAATCAGGCTTGCTAAATCAAGTCCAGGAAACGTGGCTTTAAAAAAGACAAAAGCTTGCAATGCTTCAGATTTCCATGCTCAGTTTTGTCACTTATTTTTCCTTGTAGGCATTAGGCAATTCACCCCTGTCAGGTGGCAAACCAAACATTACTGAGACTGCAAAAAGTAAGATATATTAGCCAGATCAAAATCTTTAAGGACTACTGCATTAGGCTATAATGCTCTTACGGATATTTTGCAGTTCATCTCGAGTGTATAACAAAACCAACCTGCTTGTATTTGTAAATCTGCTCAGAAGTACTAGACCCCAATCAGTTTGTCAGCCTCTCATGCAAATTAGTTTTAAAATGTACAAAGCTTTGATGCCAGTTTTACAATACTACTAAATACATATATCTTGGAAGAAATAAAGTTTGGAGGTTTTAAAACTTACTGCAAAAAGCCAGTTATCAAAACAACACTGAGGTGTATTGTGAGCTGCAGATAGCGTTTCTAAAAATCAAGAGTAGGCTTTAATTTCATGGACATCTGTGGCTGCTTGTTAAGCAAGTTGTATCATACATTTCAAGCAGAAACAATTATTCAAATAAAATGTAAGAGTTGAAGAGAAATGTAAGAAAAAACTCTCTGGAAAAGAATTATTTTAATCTGAGGTAACGTTAACACCTTATTGTCACGAATCTGGTTCGTGGTCTTCTGTCCAACTGCCACAAGAGGTCGCCTCTCCATCATATTGACTCTCACACCACACATCACACTAGACTGCATTTCCCATCATACATTGCACTGATGACACATACACAGCTGATTGCACTGATTGCACATACACAGCTGAATGCACTGATCACACAGCTGTCACCAATCACACGCTCACCTAAGCGCTATTACACACACTGCATAAAACACACTCAGATCCTGATCTAGTTGCCGAGTATTGTCTAGCGTTTAGCACTCTCCTAGTGTTAGCTACTTACCAAGCCTTCCCGTGTTTGTTTTTGTGTTCAGTCTCCTGTATTGTTCTGCGTTTATCACTCTCCGAGTGTTAGCTGCTTTACGGAGCCATTCCTAGTTTCAGTTTCTTATTTTAGTTTAAGTCTAGTCTTTTCGTGTTGTCTGGTTCCTGATCTTCTGCCTTGCATCTTGGATTAACCCCTTGCCTGCCTTTTGGATTCTGTTTGCCCCTGCCTGGACCATTGCTCGTGTACCTGGATTACCCCTCTTGTCAAGCCCTCTGGATATTGTTCGCCAATCGAAGACCACGCCTGTTTGCTTGAGTACTCATCAGTCTTGCCCTCAATATACCTGTTTGCCATTTGTTCGACCCTGCCTGTGTTCTTGACCATGTCTATTAATAAAAGCTTGCACATGGATCCGCACGCCTCATGTCTCGTTGGCTCCGTTACACTTGTACTCACCTAAATGTAGAAGTGTTCATTTGAATGCAAAGCAAGTTTTGTTCTTTGACAAGTAATAACAAAGGATTTTGCACTTCGGAGTGAAAACAATCATGGCCGCCATATTGAAGTGTCGTTCCAAACCGAAGTGCTCAGAATTAGCCACTTCAATGGGCCCTTCGGAATAAAGGATTTCGAAGCGTGCAACTGATGGACACTTCGGGCCCCCATGATCCTTTGTGCTGGTTCTTTGCATGATGACGCCGCCTCCATATAATGACGTAGAAGGGCACTTCAAGAAACAGTTGTTTGGTTCCCTATACCCTTCAAAGCTCTCACTCCAGTCCGGAGGGTAAACCCTTTGAAGGGATTAGGGCATAGGGATGAGCCCTTCCGAATGGAACGCAGGGATTGTTTGATTCGCTAAAATAATTGGCTCATAAGAGTAATTTGCTAATGAATTGTTCAACACTGGTCGCACTGTACGTTTGCGTGTATGTTTCTTTCTGAGCACACTCATGATATAGGCTACTCACAGATTTCTAACCATTGTTTTGCTTTTTTAAACATTCAATTCTGATTTCAAACTTATTCACTCCAGCCACCGCTGAAAAGTGTGGCATCAAATACTTTAGTGAACAACTAAAACGTTTTGTTTACTTTTTTAGCCCTTTGTTAAACCTTTGCCCATTTAATGACCTGAATCAATACTTGAATGATGTTAATGTTAGTAATATTGATTTGCACTGGAGCAAACTAAGTGTACTTGTTGATTCTACATTGCTTCTTTTGGAAATAAGACTACATAGTTAAGAACATGCATTTCTCAATTATTTTAAAATGTATAAAAGAGAGAAATTCCAGTTTGTCTATGCATTCAATATGTAACTGTTAGTGCCCAAGCAACAACGTTTTACCATATTTTGGATAATTCCTGTCCAAACACATTGGACATACATACAATTGCATTAAAAAGAGCAATGGTTTGTCTGACAGTAATAAAATGGCAAATGGGAAAAACTGTCATTCAAGTGGGATTGATCCATAATGCGTAGTGAAGCTAAACTGAAGTATAAAGTTGCAATATGTGTAACATATATTCCAGGGAGGGATAAAGATAAAAGCCTGAAAGGGAACATGTATGCACTAGATTAACACAACATTATGTAACTTTGTATAATGTGCACTGTTATAAAAAAATTGCTGGGATTTGGAACACAAACGTGCTGCCAAAAGGATAGTTCACTTAAAAATAAAATGGTCATCATTCACTTGCCTTAATATTGTTCCAAATCTAAACCAGTTTGGATTTGTCTACCATATTTTGCAAAATTGTGTCATTGTTCCTTTCTTTACAGTTAAAATGAATTGGGACTGAGCATTTCAAGCTTCAGAAAGGACACCATTAAAATATCATAAGAGGCCCGTGTGACTTGTGTGCTATATGTCTTCTGAACTCTTACAATGCATTCAATAAATAGTTTTGTGTGGAACAGACCAAAATTGAAGCCTTTTATACACTGATACTTTATTCATTGATTCATGAACAAATCATATAGCTTCAGAAGACTTTGCAATGGCTCCCTGTTATGATTTTTTTGTGGTACTTTTGCATCCTTGAAAGCATCAACACGGTCTCATTGTAATGGAAAAGAGCAACCACAGTTCTTCAAAATTTCTCTTTTCTGTTCAACGAAAGAAAGAAAATCATATGGGTTTGGAACTGCAAGATAACTGTGCGGAGATGAGATGCTAAAAGACAAATAATGAGAGATAAAATAAATCCAACATAAACAGAATTCAAGCATTTATTTCTCCAGTAGCAGCTTCCAGTCGCTTTGCTAAATCCTGGCAAACAGTATTTTATCCAGTGCATGTGAGTCTGAATGAGAGAGAGAGCATAAAGCTGGTGGCTGGTCCTCACAGGCAGGATTCGGCACCGCACATGCACACACCAGCCGTCGCTTGCTGTATCTCCACCGTGGAGTTGGCAGCAGCTCAATGATTTCTGACAAAATTGCCATCTGTAACAGCCTGGAACTGGACACTGCACACTACCACTCCCCACAAACACCTCGCCTTCACCGGATAAACAGCACCCAGGGGGGAAATCAGAGCAGCCACTCGCTTTCTTTTCTCTTTTTCTAAGATGTTTACACAGAGGGGGATCTCTTTCTCATACAATTCTTTGTAAGCCAGTTCCCAGAATAGCACCTTTCAAATCTTTCTCTTCTTTTTCTCCCTTTGTCCTTAGTTTAATTCCTTTCCATTCTATTTTTATTCAAATTTCAAAATGCATATAAATATAGAGCTCTATAATATCTGGTTAGCCAATCATATAAGCCGTAAATGCCATTTGACTATATACTCTCAAGCCGCAGGAACATGGCATAGTGACTAACCACGCAAATCCAAACACTCATATATACCGAGAGCAACCCACCAGTTACTTGTGTTCCTACGCAGGACTAAATTAGTACAAAATGTCATGCTGCATTAAATACTGCTAAACACCATTTTGGCGTGTGTATGTGTGTGTTCTGTCGCTTTGCTGTGTCATGCTGGTTTTTGGATGTGGTGTTGAAGAGCCGTGATAGCCACGGTTTCCGCTGTTTACCAGTAGCGTGGGATGGTGTTCGCAACCCGGTGCTTTATGTTGATACTCCAAAGTGAATCATCAGTATCGCCGTTCCAGTGGAGGGCAGCTGAGATTCTGATTAGCCCTGTCATGCTTCAGCTGTCTATCAAATGAGGCTTTTAGTGTATACTTTATGCCTGTCCAATACATATAGAGCCATCTTCTCTAATGAAATTATATAATATGCATCCCTTCCCCCACCTCGCTTGGCAAATAATCACTTGCTTCCCCTTTTGGTTGGATAATGCATTATATTATTACACCATATGGGTAAGTGAAGGAGAGATGGTGAAGGAAGAGTAAGAGACCAAGGGAAATTAATAAGATATTGTAATCATGAATTTCCTGTCATGTAAATGAAGAGGGAAATGAATGGGAAACTCAGAATTGCGAGGTTGTGATGTCCAGATGAAAGAGGATGGAAAGCAGCTCTGCAATATTTTGTTTGCGGATGGTATTGCAAAGTTATTCTATTGCAGTATTTTAGTAATATTTGTTATATATAACAGAGATTATAGTCAGCTATTGTAAAGCTAATGACTCACCCTTTGTGGTTTGTTTTATACAAATTCATTATTTTCTAGGTAACATTCATAAATAAATAATATAGATTGTGTAATGTGATGCAGGTGTATTCCCTTTTGTTTATCCACTTGTACAACAGAAAAAAAGGAGCTTTTTCCTTTTGTAAATTGTTTATTTGTTTTGGCTATACTTTTGTAATAATAGAGTGTTCATTCAGTTGCAGGCACATTTTGTCCCAGGGTTTTACATTTATTAAAACTGACTAAGATTTACTTTTGCTGTTTTTGCCTGTATTGTGATAGGACAGTATTTTGTGAAGTGAAGTGGGAGAAAGCGGGTTATTGGAAAAGGTCTGCAAGCTGGGACTCAAACTCAGCACAGACCTTTAACAGATTTTTTTTCTCTTTTTGTTTTATAAAAGTCACATTAAAACTGTCCAGGAAACATATATTTTTGATTCTTTTCAAATGTTGTTTTGTCTAGATTGTGTAATTTTACATTTGACCCAGAGTTTTAATCTTAAAATATAAAAATCAATCAAAAAAAATATGAATTACATTTTTTTTAAAAGAAAGAAAATAATCCAAATAAAGAAAAGAGAGTAATGATTATAATATTTAATTTGTGAAATGTATTTTATTTTTGATTACAATTTCAGTTTTTGCCATCAAGTCCATTATAACAAATTCATTTTTTTTCTAGATTTAGTTTACTTTATCAATGAGACAACAGTCTCAGAAGAGCAGCTTGAGATGAAATTTGAGACATGATTTGTGAAGTAAATATATTTTTATAGTGAAAAAAATGAAATGCTGTGGAATACAGTACATAATAAATTTTAAAAATAACACTGGTGGAAATGTTTATGACATGCATGACAGAAGAATTTCTGTCATACTTTCTGTATGTGCATAGACTGTTGGACATTTTAGTGAACAGATAAAACAGTGAAAGTGTTAAAAGTGTGTACTGCACAGGATCCAGAGTGCCTATAGTTGAAAAACACCCAGCACACCTGACTGCTCAATTCGGAAGTAGGAGCTTTCCATCCACGTGTACTTGAAAGCAGAATCATTTCCTATTCCTACCAATGCTTATATGCTGATCTCAGACCAGAGATAAAACCGCAGCAGCAAAACTAACACATACACAATCAGACACACACAAACCTGAGCTTTGCAACCTCTTTGTGTCAGTGGAATTTTTATCAGGATTTGCGTGGGTGAAATCAATACAAGCTTTTACCGGGTCTTGGGAAAAGTTCAGCAGATTCCACCACAGTCCTCTGCACCGCTAAAGGTGACATGACAGCAAAGAGAAATAAAAGGCCACACACACACTCAAGAACACACACTGTACAGGTGAGATAGGATCTTCATATCCAATTGTGATTGGATCGCCCCATTAAGCATTAATTACAAAGCAGTTCTCAGTTCATTTTGAGTTTGACATGATGAAGCAGGCAAATTTGAGACTGACTGTCTTTTTAACCCACCGGCTTGACATTTATACAATACAAACCTTTAACTAATATCCTTCGCAGTGGAAACTCATAACAAGCCATCCTACCCCTCCAGATAATCGTTTTTAAATTACCCTTTTCCTTGAGAGATTTCTTTCATTTGAATTTCACAGTGGGGGACGAATCAGCTGGTCCTTAGAAACTGTTCTTAGCGTGGTCACAATTTACCACAGCTACTAGTCTGTTTACAAGCAACTTTCTGTATAGCTTCCCTTTCACTTGTTTCTAAAATGAACACAAAGTAGGCCGGAGGGACTGTGCTAATAAAACATTCAGCTTTTGTTCTTCTCCTCTAGTCTCATAAATAAACGTACAATGCGAGTAAATCTTTTATAGAGTAGCAAACACATTTTATTTGTCCTGTAGTGACCAAAGCTTCTCTAAAAATAAAGATGAGGTGAACGTCAATACAATGCTATGAGATGGACAGTGAAGCATTCAAAGTATAACAGTCACAGGGAAAAAGAGAGCAAACACTGTCTTCAAGGAGTTTTACATGAGCAAGTTTAAATGTCAGGTAAGTTATGCATATTAAATGCTCATGACTAATGCATTATCTGGAATATATGCGAGGCCTGAGAAAGGTGGTCTATTCTGGTCTGACCCTTCAGGTCTTTGAGGCATCTTCATGTGCAGAAGAAACAGCTGTGCTCTGGATAACGATGCTAAATTAGTTCAGTTGTTCTCAACTGGTGGGTCATGGCCCAAAAAATGGGTCACAAGTCTGTGCTTATGGCATTGTGGACAGTAGGGAAACGTGCAAAAAAAAAATGCTCTGTAAGGGTTTAATTAGAATTGCAAAATAAATAGACTTTTAAAAGAGATATTTTTTGTTGTTGACATCAAAATTGAGCATTCTACCAAATTCTTGTATTTTGGCAGAAAATAATCTGCCTCCTGGTAGAAGCTAGTCAAATTAGGCCAACATAGGCAGGATGTTTGACACAACCCTTTATCTCTGAAAGAAGAAAAAAATTGCAAACATACCAAAATGTATTAACTTTGCTTGCATGGAGAATAAACATGGCTGGTTTTTGCTACTGAGAGACATTTAGTTAGCTGTCATGTTAATTCATTGTTGGGCTTATGTAGCTTATGATAATATTAGTAGATAATGATTTGATTCAATATTTCATTTTTTTTATGATACACTTGATGTCATGAAACAAAACCAGTTGAGAGCCACTGAATTAATCATCATAGATGAAAGATGTAATTAATTTATGCAATTCAGACATATTCTTGTTATAATTCACTCTAATTAAATTTACCTTTTAGCTCTCAATATGCTTCCTTTGTTTGGGGGAAAATTTTGAATTTCATTGCATTCGATGACAAAATATCAATCCAAATGGCAGCTGCAACTGCAAGCAAATTTTCTCATAGCTAACTTTTCCTAGTCGTTTTTGCAATTACTTTTAACCAACTGGCCCCTGGGTGATCAGTTCCCCTCAAGGTGTCCTAGCAAAGTAGCCACAGGTATTAATAGTTAATGTGATGAAATGCATGTTCCAAAAATGTTTGACTACCAGAAAGTGTTGCAGTACGTTTTGTATATTATATTATGTTGTATAATTTTAAACCTATATAAACCTATTGTTGTTAAATGTGTTGTGCTAAGTTTCTAAGTTTCTATAAAAAATAAATGGGTTTATTAAACGAAGGATTTAATGTTTTGCTATCTAACGCAATAGTAATATTGAGATATTATATTTTTGCAATTTATTCTTATGTTGAAATTTCAGCATCATTACTCCAGTCTTCAGTGTCACGTTATCCTTCAGAAATCAGTGCAATATGCTGATATGCTCTAATATGCTCAAGAAACATTTCTTATTATTATCAGTTGAAAACAGTTTTTGCTGTGTAATATTTTTGTAGAAACCATGATACATTGTTTGTCAGGATTCTTCGATGAATAGAAAGTTCTAAAAAAAAACAGCATTTATAAATGTGCCCTGTCACTTTTGATCAATTTAATGTGTCTTTTGCAGAACAAAAGCATTTATTTTCATCTTACTGACCCCAAATATTTGAACATTAGTGTATTTGATGGAAATAAATAGTTTTCTTCCGTGTTTTAATATATGTTTACATAAGGAAGTTTGAACTGAATTCCCTGTCATACTAAAAATGTCCAAAACCTGGGCAACATCAGTAGCTGCTGATAATGAATAGACTCTGCGTAAGCTTTAATGAAGTCGTGCCTGTATAGGTCAAGCTGTGATGTTTTCTCCCTGGACTAACACTGTGTGCCTGTGATTGGTGTTTTCTCTCTGTAGAGCCACAGCTAAAAGGCATCGTCACCCGTCTGTGCAGCCAGCACGGCTACTACCTGCAGATGCTGCCGGATGGCACCATGGACGGCACAAGGGACGAGAACAGCTGCTTCTGTAAGCGTGTGTTCTTTCTCACTCATTATTCACGGCTGACAGGCACAGTGTGACCTCTGGTTGGGTCAGTTGTAGAAACTATTGAGGTGTGTCTGCTTGTGTCCATCCCTGTGACCGCTAGACAGACATAAAATGAACTTCTGTTGTTCATGTCGTTCATTTCTTAAGTCGTAGAGTCTCCTCACGTACGTGTTCTGTCTGTCTGTCTGTTGTAATTAATTTGAGAGCCCAGTGTTGGCATATGTCCGGTATGTCAGGCCTAAGGCCAGGTGTATAACACTTAGCCCATGGTCACTGGTGCCACTATGGGGATTCACACTTAACAATATGATTGAAGATCACATGCCATAGCATTAATATTTGACTGGACTAGAATTAAGGGACCTAGCTAAAGCAGATAATTAGAAGAGGATGATCACAGTTTTTTTTTATTTAGATGTCTAGAAGTAATTCACTTATTCACTCTTGCAGGTTGTTGTACATTGTTAAGAAGGGTGTGCGATATGTATCATCTACGATAATTTCGTAATGTTGTTTTAACACTGTCTGAGCTGACATTATAAAGTATGTCATTCACAATGCAAAAACAAAATGTCTGTGAGCAACACACAGTGGAGTTTCGTTACTGAATGAATCTGCATTTTAGAATAAATCATTTAAGTGAATGATTCAGTAACACATTCAATGACCCATTCCATTACTTAAAGGATAAGTCCAATTCCAGAATAAAAATTTCCTGATAATTTACTCACCTCATGTCTTTCTTTCTTTAGTCGCAAATATATATATTTCTTTTTTTGAGGAAAACATTCTAGGATTTACCTCGATCTAGGGAACTTCAGTGTCAATTCAATTCAAAAATTTTATAAATATATATATATATTTTTTTTAAAATGGCTGATCGTTTCGCTAGAGAAGACCCTTATTCCTCGGCTAGGATCGCGTGGAGCCCTTTGAAGCTGCATTGAAACTGCATTTTGAACTTTGAAATCGTTGGCCACCATTGAAGTTCACTAAATGGAGATAAATAAAATATTTTCCTAAAATAAAATAAAAATCTTTGCGACTGAAGAAAGAAAGACATGAACATCTTGGATAACTTATCAGGAAATTTTTATTCTGGAAGTGCACTTTTTTTTTTGACTTGCCATCACCTACTTGCAGCTTTATCTTTAAAAAAAAAACATTTTTTTTTTTTTATTATTTCATATTTCAATATTAAATATTAAATAATTTTTTTATTATTATTTTTATATATTTTATTATTATTTTTATATATTATTATTAAATCATTTTTTAAATATTGAATATTAAAAAAATGAAAAATACAATTTTAGTATTATTTATGCAATTGATATGCTAATGCTTTCTGTAATTGTTAGTTCCCCAAAAATGAAGATTTTGTTATTCTGTCACCCTAATGTCGTTCTGAACCTGTAAGAAACTTACACAATCTTCAAAACACAAATTAAGATATTTTTGAAGAAATCCGAAGGCTTTCTGACCCTGTATCACAACTGCAATGTTCAAGGTCCCATAAGGTAGTAAGGACATTATTAAGGACATTTTTTTGATGTGACATCAGTGGTTCAACCTGAATTGTATAAACTTAGGAGAATACATTTTGTGCACAAAGAAAACAAAGATTTTAACAATTTATTATCTGCAATGCCAGTTTTCGAGAGTACAATGACGTGTGTGCATTTCTGGGCATAGTTAGTACTTGCGTTACAGTCTATGGAGGGTCAGAAAGCTCTCAGATTTCATCAGAAATATCTCAATTTGTGTTCCGAAGTTGAACAGAGGTGTTACAGGTTTGGAAAGATGATTACATGGTTGCTCAGAATTCATTCATTCTTAATTAGAGTTGCCATTTTGCAGCCACTGGTGATGCAACAAAGTTGAGCAGAGTTTTACTGTATGTAAATGAGGAATTATGCACCACAGTGGCCACCAATGGGAGTGTGACAGTGGAAGTCATATTTCCTGTAGTTCAGTGTAGAACACCTATTAGCAACTGACTAACTAGCAAGTTCAGAGGGAATGTACCTTAAGCAAAAAAAAAATATATATATTGTATATATTTTTAACAGTGTAGAGTATTCTGGAGTCAACCAAAGATTGCATTTCTGGAATTCAATTCTGTACAGGTTCAGCCTGAGGCCTCAGTGGTACAATGTTGTATTTTATTGAGTCACCATAACATGCTGTTCATGAAGGGGAAGAGACAGTGAAGGAGAGAGAAAAACATGCCAACGAGAGCAGACACGTGATGCGTCATGAGTTCTTGTGCCTTTTGTAGCTCTGTGTGAGTTTTTTTTTGAGTGTACGAGAAATAGATTGAGAAGTATTTTATTGGGATGGCAGTTGTCAGGGTGCACACGTGTAGCACATTCCTGCTTGGGTTGTCAGGGACTAGCTTACATGTCATACTTGTCTATTGAAATGACTGTTGCACACATTAAATAACCATACGACTGCGGCGTCCCATGAACGTTGTGACAGGGCAGTCTGATGTCAATCCTAAACACTTCACGCCCAATGAGGTGAATTTGATGGTGCTAAATTGTTACAATACTGTCTGACACCAATTAGATACTGTCATATATCTGTCAAACTCCAGCGGGAAATCTCACTGAAGACTAATTGCAGAAATATTTACCCAGTGTTCCTCAGCCTGTGCGGGAATATCTCTCTCCCTCTCATTGCCTTTTATTTTGCATGGTTTTATCTTCTGCTATCTCTCAGAAGCATTAACTGTGTGATGTTCCTTGAATGATCCATATCAAACACAATCCATCTTTCTATCAAGGACAACAGACGTAGGACAGATAATCCCTCCTGTATACCTTCCCCCACCTCATGCCATTATCTTTTCCATCCCTGTCAGTTTTACATCCACTCTTCTGTGTCGCTCTCATCTTCATCTCTGTTATCCTGTTTCATCCTATGTCACGTTGTCCCTAGTCTCGCAAAGCCAGACTTTTGACTCAAGGCAAAAAGTCTGGTTGTCATTGCAGCTTATTCTACCCAAGAACCACCACTTAGAAAGGAAAAGACAGTTTGATTGACATCAAGAGCAATCAAACACTGTTTCTACCTGCATATTCCATTCTCTCTGACACCTGACACACGTTGAGTGTTTAATCTATTTCTCTGAGCATGAATTTCTCTGATTTCATCCCACAGCACAGTTCAACTTGATTCCTGTGGGTCTGCGGATAGTGGCAATTCAGGGAGCGAAGACTGGCTTTTACCTGGGCATGAACAGCGAGGGATACCTCTACACCTCCGTAAGTGACTGAATGCTCTTTTAAGGATTGATGATTATCATAATTAGAATCATTATGCCAGTGTCCTCCATGTGTCTCCACAATAATGATTCACAGATAATTGACGATGTGCAGCTTTTTGAGGGGTAAATAATTATGCATGAGTGTTTAATTACTCTCCTTATAATAAAGAGTTTGGTCAAACAGACTGGTGTGAAAGAGGATGGCGTAATTAGGATGATGCAGACTCTGTCATAGGCTCTGAAAACCGCAGGCTTTTTTTATAGCACAAAATTACCCATTTTGGACCTAGCGTTGAAGCTCTTGGACGCTCTCCATTGTGCTGAATTGACAGGTTGCTCTCCATGGTGCTGAACTTCTCTAGCTATATCGAAGTATCCAATCCTGTTTACGGAGGGCCACCTTCCTGCAGGGTTTAGTTAAACACACCTAAACCAGGTAATCAAGGTCTTTAGGACAGGTTTGAGCTAAACTCTGCAGGAAGGTGACAGAATTGTTTAGGTTCTCTCCATTCGCATTAAACTTTGTGATCTTGTAGCCTTTTTCTAGATTTAAGAGCTCTAATGGCACAATGCCAAATAAAATGGTTCAGTATGCAGTTCTGTACACAACTGTTGAAAAGTTTGAGATTTTAATAAATGTGTTTGAAAGAAGTATCTTATGCTCACCAAGGCTACATGTATTTGATTGAAATACAGTAAAAACAGTAATAATGTGAAATATTATTACAATTTAAAATAACTGTTTTCTATTTTAACATATCTTAAAATGTAATGTATTCCTGTGACGCAAAGCTTAATTTTCAACATCCATTATTTCAGTATTTAGGCTCAGATTTACCTTCAAAAATCATTGTCATATGTGATTTGGTGCTCAAGAAACATTTCCTATTATTATCAATGCTGATATTGTGGAAACTGTTATACTTTTTTTCAGGATTCATTGATGAATAGAAAGTCCAAAAGAAGAGAATTTATTTTAAAGTAGAAGTCTTTTGTAAAATTATATAATGATAATGTAACTTTACTGTCACTTCTGATCAATTTAATGCATCCTCACTGAAAAAAAAAAAAAACTATCATTCTTATATGTGTTTATATATGACACAGAACTTTTTAATGGTAGTGTATTTTGGCACAAAATATTATAAATTGTTTTAATTAGAAAATCAAAATAAGTTACACATTATTATTATTATACAAATCTCTTGTGGTTGTGGAAACATTTCAAATCCTATGTTAAACGTACTAGAGACCCTATAGCCATATTGGATATGTGCCGTTCCCAAAGGTCAAGCTTTCCCAAATAAAAACAATAACAAAGGATTAGCCCATACAGTGTGACCAATTACCCAAATTGTGCTTGATGTGGAGTAGAGTGGAAAGCAGCAGCATTAGCAGGCAAGGTGGAGCAGATATTTAGACTGTGTCACGGCTAGAGCAGGATAAAGAGAACAGAGAGCGTGATGAGACAGCTCGCAGAGAGAGATATTGAGTGTGTGTTTGTTAAGCTGTGTATATGTGTGTGTGAGCGTGCATCCCAGAGCTGCCGATTAGAATAGGGGATGAGAGAGCTTTTGTCTCCTGCCTCTCTGTGAACTGAGAAATGAGGGGATTTTCTTCTCAGAAGTGAAGAGCGGCATTTGGTTCAAAAGCAACTGACTTTAATTCAGAGCCTGCATCGTTTACGATGCCCTGCAAGCTTTGGGACATCCTGTCCTGTGTCTGCTATCCTAAAACTGTCCCTCCTCCCCTGTCTTAGGTCTGGTCTGTCCGTCCTGTCCTGTCCTGTCCTGTCCTGTCCTGTCCTGTCCTGTCCTGTCCCTGTCATTTTCACCATTCCTTTTCATTCGGACTTGTCCTTAACAACTTTGTCCTTTCCTTGCTACCGTAACCATCTGCATTTGTCCTCTCTGTGCCCTATTTCGGTCTTTGGCACTCAAACAAACATTATTTTTTGCTTCTAGTCGTATCAAAGAACATTACATTGAATTCTGGGTAAATTGTGTGCGAAGGGATGGTTTATTTTAATCAATGTCAGAGGGGTTACATAAGCAGATTAATTTGAGAATGATATCTATGTTTACAATGCTGCTTAACTGGCTTCTGAATGCAGGAAATCAGGGAAATTGTTTTGTTACATCACCAGTCTGTGCATAAGATTGTTTAAGCATAGGGTTTATATATGCAAGTGCAAGTGTGTGTATGATAACCATCGGCTTAGTGAAACCGTGTGTAACTGAACAGACAAATATGTGAGACTCAGAGGACACAGCCAATGGGGAAACACCTCACTCCCCGGGGCATTTTTCTCCTCTGCATGCTCCTGTCCCCTCCCCTCCTCTCTTCACTGCAGTTAAAGAGAAGGTCATTCATAATATGCCACTATATTGTCAAGCTCTGTAAGTATCTCATTGTAATAAGCCCACGTAAATTAGACGAGCTGCCTCAGGGATTGTGCTCTTCTGCCATATAATGGATTTCATACATCCCCTTGGGCAGACATTCTTCATGTCCTCATGCAGCGTTTGGTGCAAAGCCTATAATGACCATTAAGATTTAAAATGCACCGTCAGATCTGAAAGGGGCAATTCTGTATGATTTAAAAGGTTAAAATCCACAAAATTTGCAATTATGACAATATGCCTTTTGAATATGTCACATCTATAAAACAAAAACGTTAAGAGTTAGACTTTTCATAGCTATCTTAAAGTACTCTCCTTTTTTGTATTTAGTATTTAATGCTGGATGTCGCCTGTAAGGAGCAGATGTTTAATGTAATGTTAACCTTATTTATCATTTATTAATTCTTTTTACAGACAAAATAACATTTGGAAGCCCTTATCTTCAAAATCTGATGAAAATTGTCTATGATGGTTATTTGAATCCACTAATGTAAGTCATATCATTTGCTCTGTAATTCGCTCTGTTTAATGAAACAGAAACATTATACCTCAGGAAAACCTGGGAGAAAAGGAAAATAAAAATTTAAAATGTCTGGAAAAGTAATTTAATGGAATCTTAAAATTCATAATCCAAAATATTTCAGCAGCTAAATGTTTCTCTTGTGTTGAGCAAAACCTGCTTGCAAACAAATCGTTCTTTGATTATTTTCTGTTAATTCGTCAAATGGTTCACAAACTAGCCTGAAAAAATGATGAAAATGCGAAGGGTCAATTCTGTCATCATCATTTCACATATTAGATTTTCTTTCTTCTACTGGACACAAAAGGAGATATTTAATGTCTGGGCTTCTCTTTTCTCGACTTATAAAAATGGTAACTGTCAAGCTTTTTTTTTTTTTTTTTACAGTATAAAACACCACCCATTTTCATTGCATGGAAAAGAGCAGTTCGGAAACATATCCTTTTGTTTTCCACAAAAAGAAGAAAGTCTCATGGTTTGGAACAACATGAGGATGAGTGAATGATGACAGAATTTACATTTCTGGCTAAACTATTCCATTTCCAAGTTTCAACCATACAGAGATCAGCTCTAAGCTAAAAGCTTTTCTGGAGCCTTCATTGTTCTGCATGTGTAATTATCCAGGCACTAGCTGTGTGTGTGTGTGTGTGTGTGCGCGCATTGGCGCGGTAGCCCTGGAGAGCGATGGGGAATGGACTGCTGAGGGAATCTCCATGCTTTTGGTCTACAGTAGAGGGGGTTGTGTGGGCATCGAGATCTGTGAGATACCTGTTGTGAAGTTAAGAAAATGGTTTCTAGCTAAAAATAGAGCAGGTCCCATCCTGACCCATTTTATAGACAGTATGCTCTGGAAAAACCCTCCTGGGCTGAACAAGAGAGGGTGAGAAAGAGAGCACGAGAAAGATATGGGGAGTGGGAGGCGCTGACACAGTTGTAAGGTTCTTGACAGAAATAGTTGTGGGCCTGTTGCCATGATCAGCCATTATTCAGGCGACACAGGCTTTGATTTAAAACTCCTCGCTCCAAACAAAGTTTCCACCAGATAACTTGCGGTATAATGGCATTGTCTGAGCACAATAGGTGCATGTGTGGGTGTGTGTGATTGTGTGACCTCAGACAAGACGTGTATAATGTGTGTTGTGGTGCCTTTATCTCAGGTTTGATAAATGGTTTCTATAGTCTCTCTCCTCCACAGATGGTATTGAGATTCAAAATGCTCCCATCACTGAGATGCAATCACACCCATTACACTGCAGACTCAAAGAGACACATGTAGTTTCTAAAGGCAAATGAAAAGCCAGAGACTTACTGATATGAATCCAAACTAGAACATGCAATTGCTTCCAAACACACCTCATTCCCAGCATTCCCTCACAAGCCGACGAGGGACGGGGAGAGAGAGTGCGAGAGAAACAGAAGTGTAAGTGATTCAGTAATCTTCTCTTTTCCCCTTGCAGGTAATGAACTGCAGATTGTAGCTGTTCATCCCCATAAACACTCTGCGGCATTTTAAGCTGCCTCCATTTCCCATAAGCCCCCTTATGAACCCTAGTACCCTTCAGTAGAGAATCTTGTTATTCTGTGGCCTCTCTGTCTTTGCCCAAGGTAATCTTATTAGAATTCCTACATATTTTTAAACATGTTGATAGACGCTAATGTGTAAAATATCATGTAGATTAAATTTAGTGAAGTTCAACAAGGAGAGGAGCTAACACACATAAGAGTAGAAGATTTCTTACAAAAATACTTCATTTGGAGGCCAAAAACTGCAAATTGCTCAGTAGAAAGACTATATATACAGCATATAATACATTCAAAAGTTTGGGGTTGGTAAGATTTTTGTTTTAATGCTTTTGAACTAAGGCTCTTGTGGCTTACAAGGCTGCATTTATTCAAACAAAAACAGTAAAACTGTAATATTTTGAAATTTTGTTACAATTTGAAATTGAAATCTTAAAATGAATGAAGTTTAGCTGAATTTTGAATTTTCATCCTCAATACTCTAGTCTTCAGTGCCACATGATCCTTCAGAAATCATTCTGATATGCTGATTTGGTGCTCAAGAGACATTTATTATTATCATCAATTATTATCCAACATTTTGCAACATTACTGTCACTTTCGATCAATTTAATGCATCCTTAAAAAGTAAATAATAGGCATTATTATGACAGTTATTTCAAACTGTAGTAGGCTACACTACATTGCATGTCTGTATTAAGATGGATATTTTTGTTAATAATTTTTTCCTGTAAAAATGTTTATAGTGTATTCCTTGCCAGTCTGATCAAATAATGAATTACTAACAGTCGATTTAACCAACAGTACATTCCTCACACTGGAAATGGAAAGGTCAAGTTGAGTGCACTGCACAGTGGGATACAGATTCTCATGCTGTGTTCTCTGATTTTATACCGCACATTTTGGAAAATCTAGTTCATCCCAGCAATCTATGCATACAGAAAATGTACATATATACCTTATGCATCAGAGAAACAAGCACGCAGCCATCTTTAAAATTTTGTCTTTGAACTTCCGTTTTTGCGGTAACACTACAGCATCGCTGTTGAAGAGTAATTAGCTGGTGAAGTGGATTTACTTATTGTAGAGTTAACGAAAGTTATCGCGCATTGTAATGTTCATAGCGAATGGATGTCATAGCAAATGTCAGCAGACCGGAAAGATTTGAAAAACATGCAGTTCATTCATAAATTAATTAAACCTTACCGTCATGCTGTATAAATACAAACAGAAGACAGAAGACAATGAGTGCAGTGCTTAAAAAGGGATGGAGTTTCTCTAAAAACTTAACAAAAAAATGTAAGAATAGTATGCTATTCTATGTGTTTCACTCATTACAGATTCATATGTCACTGGCATATGTGTCAAACATCAAGTCAAATTAGGTAAATAGAATTTAGAATTATTTTTTTTATTTGTCACATACACGATTATATAGAGAGTATATAACCAGCAGTGAAATATATTCTCTGCATTTAACCCATCCTAAGTGAACACACACCCGGAGCAGTGGGCAGCCATGTTACGGCGCCCGGGGAGCAGTTGGGGGTTCGGTGCCTTGCTCAAGGACACCTCAGTCGTGGTATTGAAGGAGGAGCGCTGGTTATTCACTCCCCCACCAACAATCCCTGCCGGACCTGAGATTCGAACCCACAACCTTTGGATTACGAGGCCGACTCTCTAACCATTAGGCCACGACTTCCCCGACTTGATTGGTTAACAAACCAATATGATGGTGTTAAATAATTAATCTCATTTATTGCAAATACAATTCAAACAACCAACTCGATTAATCTTTGAACCTCAAAAGATTGGCAAACATTTGTACATTTCTAAAGTTGACAGTTTAGATGCTGTCAGCACCTTAATATTGTAAATGTACGTGTGTTAGATTCTCACTTTACAACAAATAAAAATGAGATCCCATTACTCTGCCACATGCTTATTAGTAATACTTCCTCGCTGTCAGCCCTGTTCCAGATCATTCATTAAAACAGGAGATGCCATCTAACATCCCATAACATGAATCTTATTGACAGGGACCCTCCATTCGTCACTCAAAACAAAGATAAATGCCATCAGCGAGCTGGAATAGCCCTGCCCACCCTCACCAGCTGCACGACCATCTGTAAACGTCACCATAGGCAGAGCGTAAATGGATTATGACCTCGCCTGCATTCGTTCATCCATCCATTGATGTTTCCTAATGCAGCCCTGCATGCTTTATAGACTTATGTAATGTTGTATATGCCACTGAACATCTGCTGAACATACAAACTTACATCAGTGAATGCTTCTTCCCACACATGTACGTATACACGTGAACACATTAAACGTATGCACTCAAGCACAAGGATTAACTGAGGCATAAACATACTGGGCCGCAAACAAACACACACACACGAGCTCTTGCTCATGAAACTTAAGCCCCATTAAGGAGCTTTATGTTTAGATATGATCATGGGCGAGACTGGCCCCAAATATACAGACAGAGATTATGGCACCATTGGGGCCACGTTCGGTCAGACAGCATCAGTGGAAACCAAGGAGTGAGGGTTTAGCCTTGTTAGCATGGTCCAGTTAGCCCCTGCTGGTGGATACCATTACTACACAATCTTTCTCTATGGAGTATTGCAAGGATGACATATTTTTGTAGGCCAAAGCAAGGAAACAAATTAGCATTTTAGCACTTCAAAGATTTTTTTTTTTTCAAATGGGTTTTTGGTTCAATCCCTAAAATACGATCTGTTATTAATACAAGCTCAAAATATTTTCTAGTGCTGTCAAATGATTAATCGCTATTAATCTCATCCAAAATAAAAGTTTTTGTTTACTTAATATATGTGTCAGTCCTCTGTCGTGTGTGTCATGTGTTACCGCCTCTTGTGTCCATATTTGGTTTGTTTCCTGTCCTTGTTAAGTGTGATCATTAGTTAATTCTTGTCCAGCTGTGTTTGTCTCGTTATCTATGATTTGCCTGTGTATTTATAGTCCTGGTGTTTCTGTGAGTCTGCCTTGCCTTGTCTTGCCCTGATGTCTTCATTAAAGGGATAGTTCACTTTGAAATTAAAATTTGGTATCTATCAGCTTAACCCAAGGGCATCCAAGATGTAGGTGTCTTTTTTTCTTCAGTAGATCCAATTTTGATGTTTTTAGGTCAAACCGTTCTAGTCTGTCAGTCATATAATGGCAGGTATAGGTCACTGTCTCTATAAGAGGGAAAAAGAACATGCACAGAGAAATCCAAATTAAACAATTCCCCATCGTAACTACACATTGATGGCCTAAGACACGAAACGAGCGGTTTGTGTGAGAAAACGAACAGAATTTATATCGTTTTTTACCTCTTGTACACAACCATGTCCAAGTGATCTGAGTGCGCACATGCATCCGGTGTGTGTGCGCGTGCTCTGGCTCAAGCTGCATTCACACGGGGCGTCGGTGTCAACGCTTGACGGAGGGCGTGTCTGAAGCGTGGTGCTGACGCGCCGTCATGGTTACAACAACCAATCACATACTTCTCTGGTGTTGCATGAACGGGATTGGGTATTTGCATGAGGCGATCTGATTGGCTGACGCCTCCGTTGGTGCTTGAAAAGTTGAAAAGTTTTCAACTTCTGCCGCGAGCAGCGCCAGTGAAGCGACGGACCCACAATTCAGTTCGGCAACGCTTGACGTCACTCCATTCAAAGTCAATGAGAGGCGTTGACGCAGACTTTGTGAATGGGGCGTTAGTCTGCGCAAGCGCCGGAAAGCGCCGGAAGTGATCTCTTGCGCGTATACGTCACTCATTGCCAGAGTGCACGCACACACTGGATGCGTGTGCGCACTCAGATCACTTGGACATGGTTGTGTACAAGAAGTAATAAACAATATAAATGCTGTTCGTTTTCTCACACAAACCCTCGTTTCGTGTCTTAGGCCATCAATGTGTAGTTACGATGGGGAATTGTTTAATTTGGATTTCTCTGTGCATGTTCTTTTTCCCTCTTATAGAGACAGTGACCTATACCTGCCATTATATGACTGACAGACTAGAACGGTTTGACCTAAAAACATCAAAATTGGATCTACTGAAGAAAAAAAGACACCTACATCTTGGATGCCCTTGGGGTAAGCTGATAGATACCAAATTTTAATTTCAAAGTGAACTATCCCTTTAAAGACTATTATTTGAGTTTACTCCTCGTCTCCGTGTTCCTTGTTCCTCCCTGCTGTGTGCACCGTGACAATATGTGTATTGTGTATATTTATTATAAATACACACACATGCATGTGTATATTTAAGAAAAATGTTATGTTTATATATTAAATATATTTATACAACCCGAATTCTGGTAATGTTGGGACGTTTCTTTAAATTTGAATAAAATGAAAATTAAAAGACTTTCAAATCACATGAGCCAATATTTTATTCACAATAGAACATAGATAACATAACAAATGTTTAAACTGAGAAATTTTATAATTTTATGCACAAAATGAGCTCATTTCAAATTTGATGCCTGCTACAGATCTCAAAATAGTTGGGACGGGGGCATGTTTACCATGGTGTCGCATCTCCTCTTCTTTTCAAAACAGTTTGAAGACATCTGGGCATCGAGGTTATGAGTTTCTGGAGTTTTGGTGTTGGAATTTGGTCCCATGTGGTCGTCTTTGACGTATTTTTCATTTAATGATGTGCCAAATGTTCTCAAAAGGTGAAAGATCTGGACTGCAGGCAGGCCAATTCAGCATCTGGACTCTTCTACTATGAAGCCATGCTGTTTGCATTGTCCTGCTGAAATACACAAGGCCTTCCCTGAAATAGACGTCATCTGGAGGGGTCATATGTTGCTCTAAAATCTTTATATACCTTTCAGCATTCATAGTGCCTTCCAAAACATGCAAGCTGCCCATACCGTATGCACTTATGCACCCTCATACCATCAGAGATGCTGGCTTTTGAAATGAACGCTGATAACATGCTGGAAGGTCTCCCTCCTCTTTAGCCTGGAGGACACGGCGTCCGTGATTTCCAACAAGAATGTCAAATTTGGACTCGTCTAAGCGTAGAACACTTTTCCACTTTGAAACAGTCCATTTTAAATGAGCCTTGGCCCACAGGACACGACGGTGCTTCTGGACCATGTTCACATATGGCTTCCTTTTTGCATGATAGAGCTTTATTTGGCATCTGCAGATGGCTCGGTGGATTGTGTTTACCGACAGTGGTTTCTGGAAGTATTCCTGGGCCCATTTAGTAATATTAATGACAGAATCATGCCGGTGAGTGATGCAGTGTCGTCTGAGGGCCCAAAGACCATGTGCATCCAACAAAGGTCTTCAGCGTTGTCCCTTACGCACAGAGATTTCTCCAGTTTCTCTGAATCTTTTGATGATGTTATGCACTGTAGATGATGAGATTTGCAAAGCCTTTGCAATTTGATGTTGAGGAACGTTGTTTTTAAAGTATTCCACAATCTTTTTACGCACTCTTTCACAGATTGGAGAGCCTCTGCCCATCTTTACTTCTGAGAGACTCTGCCTCTCTAAGACATCCCTTTTATAGCTAATCATGTTACAGACCTGATGTCAATTAACTTAATTAGTTGCTAGATGTTCTCTTCAACATCAAGATGAATCTTTTCAAAATGTCTTGCCTTTTCAGCCCTTTGTTGCCCTCATGCCAACTTTTTTGAGACCTGTAGCAGGCATCAAATTTGAAATGAGCTCATTTAAAAGTGTAACATTTCTCCGTTTAAACATTTGTTATGTTCTCTATGTTCTATTGTGAATAAAATATTGGCTCATGTGATTTGAATGTCTTTTAGTTTTCATTTTATTCAATTTTAAAAAATGTCCCAACATTTACGGAATTCGGTTTGTATATAATATAAATTATAAAATTATAAATATAGACATGTAAATATTTTCAAAATATATACTGTATGTGTGTGTATTTATATATGCATAATAAATATACACAGTACACACACATATATTCTGTAAAAAAAAAAATATTTTGGATGCGATTAGTCATTTGACAGCACTAATATTTTCACGTTTTATTCTACAACATACCTCCATGTGATTTTTTTTTATTTTTTAAGCTACTTGTCTTGAAAAAGACGGTTGCTAACAAGTGGCAAACTGGGACTACAGAGGTTGTTGGTGACATTAAACACCATACCATAACAGGACAACTCATCTACTCACTGATATCACAGCCTCACTGTGTATAATCAACTATTTGAACTCAAACTTTCAAGGAAAAGAAATACTTTTTTAAATTAAGAGAGAAGGAGTTGTTAGAAGCTTAGTGATGGTGACCTTAAAGTTGTGATATAGTAGTTTGTTTATAGCCTAGGTTTTTATTTCTGGTGATTGTATTTAAGCTTCAGAATTCATAAAAGTTATTTTGTGAAGATTATCATGATAAACAAAATTTGTAAGAATCAAACTTTTTTGGGTTACAGTTAGCATCACCATGGTTCCGTCGACAAAAAACTAATAGTTCAATACTTCCCCAATAGCTCTCTCAACAAAAATCCAATAGGATTTTTCCATTGGACAGCCAAAAACCAATGGAAAATGGGAACTTCAAAAATACATAATCACTGCAGCACTCTATTGACAGCCATTAAAAATGTATTTTGAGTAAATAAGACTCTATAAGCAAATATTTTGCAAATATAATTTTTTTTCCAGCATGCATTTAATTCCTCAGCTGCTAGCTATCCAGTTCCTCTCTTTCATTTTCCGTTCTCCGCCAGTGCCATAGGCCTCCTCCACTCACAGGAAGTACAGCACTTATTTACAGCTTGAGTCGTAACTTTTCTATCCCAGTGTTCCTTTGTGGCCAATATGCTTGTTTTGTGTGTTTCCCATGTTCTTGAGATGAAGGGCATATTTCTTGTCTTCTTCTTCCTGTCTCAGTATAACACCTATAGCTGTAGTCATGGATTTGGGACTAATACAGTTTCACTGAATAATACATGTGTCTTTGAAATAGCATAATTGATATCAATTATTCAACCATGTCTCCAGCATTGTGTTACGTTTCCAGAACTTCCTGCTGAGAACGTAATGGACATAGAGGTCACGTTGGTCTCAAAATTTCAAGAAAATTTCAAAACAGCTGTGTTGCAAGACTGAAACCTCGTGTTATATACTTTCTTACAGACAGGGCGGATGCTTTTCTTGTCGTTGGCAGTTTAACGTGCTGTTAAATTTTTCATCTGTTGAAATTATTGTGGTGGGCATTAAAGGTGAGACAGCCTTAAGACTGCTTTTTGCAGCACTTGAGCGGGCACTGTAAACTGCGCTCACGTCAAGTGTTTTTGCGTTTGCCATGTGGCAGTAACAAGGTCATTAACTCCACTTCAACGAGCGATAGAAACAGCACAGCAGTGGGATCCCACACCCTCCGTCTGTCAATTTCATGCTCTCTGAACCAAAGGCTGTGAGAAGAAGCTTGCAGAACATCTTGGATGGGGACGTCATAGCTCAGATCCTGTGGTGGCTGCTGAGTGTGTGTGTGTGTGTATATGTTTTGTTGAGTCTGCACATTAGCTAGTATGTGTAGTTCACACTTGGATAAAAATGAGGAAAAAATCATAATAAAATGATTCTAAGCTTTAAAAAAATTCAAGCAACATCATACAGTACATTTCCAAGTCTCTGTGTAGTACTGCAGCCAGATATGGTGTAGCTAAATATATATTGTTTAAAGAAATGATAACGTATTGTACAGTAATTATATGTGTGTGTGTGTGTGTGTGTGTGTGTGTGTGTGTGTGTATATCCATTCAAACATATTGTTGCCATTGCCTTAGACATACCTAATTACATGAAACTGATTGGTGTGACGTTAAATTAAAAAGAATATTTTACATTTCACTCTATGATTAAATAGTCACACCATAGTATAGATATGTATACTATAGCATATAACATGTAGGTTTAATTCAATAAAACAATATTTATAAATTCAGAATTTATATTATTTTTACATTTTAAGGTGAAATTTTAATGAACTACATTATAAAATGAATTTACAAACCATGTATTTTGCTGCTTAAACTTTTTTTTTTTTTTGGTAATATGCATGCACACACACATATATATGATGTGTTTGTGTATATTCAGGATAACAGTTACAAAACATTTTTCCGAAGTAAAATAATATGGCATTTAACAAATATTGGATGCTTTTGGTTCTATTATTATTTTATGGTGTGATGCTAAAGCATTTAGTGTGACATTCATAATAATTAATAATACTAAATATATTTAATATTAATGTTTTTAAAGTATTTAAATAAATTTAGGGCAAAAATATGTACATTAAATATGTATGACAAATCTGTTACTATCAGAAGAATTTAAGATTTTTTTTAAGTTTGGTTTGTCAGAAGTTGCAAATGACAGATTCTAATAAATATTTATAGTGTATTTTATAGTGTAAAAAAAAATGCATAAATACTAATTAAAAAAAATCATGTGAACTTCTAGAAGTAGTTTAGAAAGTCTTCAGGATGATGATGGCCATTTCATATTTTTAGAATATTTTATAATAACATTTTAGAATAAACTGTCACACCATATGACTGTTTGCACTTAAAAAAAAGTGTAAAATCCTGACAAAATTCGGATTGTTAAAGTCTGCATGAACTGGAAGTCATAGTCTTGTATTGTAATGTGTTTCCAAGTGAAGCAGAATACTAAATTTGAAGAAAAAAATAAAATAAATTGAGGGCGAGGCTTGATTTCAATGCACCTCTTTACCATCTAAGATTAGTTGTTAAAAAAAGAATAAAATAAAACTAAATAGGGTCAGGTTTGATTTCATGCAGACTCTAAAGGTCAGTTGTCTGTGTTAATGCATTGAACGAAGTGATTTTGAAATGGAGGACGTTTAAAGAGATAGCAGGGCTAGTTATCCTTTTTTAGACAGAGGCTTATAAATGGGCATTACTTTATGACCAGGTGAAATAGATGCAATCAGACACTTGCATGTGAAAGGAGAGAAATGGAGGGAGGCAGCGAGGAGGAGGAGGAGGAGAAGGAGGAGGAGGAGGAGAGGGGGTGGTGGCGAGGGGAAGGTCAGAGTGCTGCTCTGCATGATAAAGATGTTGGCGTTGTCGTCAGGATTCTCTGCACGCAGGCCGGATATTACCTCTTTCTCCACATGTCATTCCAACCCATTCCACCAAGACACGCGAGCTGAAGGAGGCTGTCTAACTCCTTCATGAGTCAGAGTGAAAGGATTAGCTTTTTATTTAAGCCTGTAATCACGGCTACTCAATGCTAACTCTCCCAAGCACAGATAGGAGCTGGCCATCTCAGGGGTTTTCAAACTGGGGTCCAGGACCTCCAGGGGGTGCTAGGAGGTCTGTAAAACACTTTACAGAAAAAAAAAAAATAATAGAAAATGTATTTTTAGAGAGGTTAATGTGTGGGTTAAAACAATGTTAAAACTTAAAGGGTTACTCCACCCCAAAATTAAAATTTTGTCATTAATTACTCACCCTCATGTCGTTCCAAACCCGTAAGACCTCTGTTAATCTTCGGAACACAAATTAAGATATTTTTTATGCATTCTGAGAGCTGTCTGACCCTCCCATATACAGCAATGGAGTTAACACGATCAACATCCAGAAACGTAGCAAGGAGATCTGTAAAATAATCCATGTGACATCAGGGGTTCAACTGTAATTTTACGAAGCAACGAAAATACTTTTTGCACGCAAAGAAAACAAAAATATCGCCTTTATTCAACAATTCGTCTCCTCCGCGCCACCGTAGCACCATTTTGGAGAGTATCCACTGAGCGTAAACAGCGTATGCTGTTCTGTGTCAGCTGCATTACATGGATACGTTTTCTATGTTTATTTACGCTTTGATTTGAATGAAAACAGCGTATCCGTGTGGTGCGGCTGACACAGAACAGCATGCGCGTAACCCTTTAAGGAAATTACTGATTTTTGTTGTTTTGTTGTTGTTTTTTTTTTGTGTTTTTTTTTTACATTCACCAAATATGATAATATTACAATATTGCTTTGTAAAGATTTCGATAGTAAAGTTTTTTTTCTTATTGAAAACATAGCCATTGTTAAAATTTACTTTGCTTAAATTATTTCTACATTCTTTGTATACATTTATATTTATTATTTATAAAAATATTTTAAAGTGTTAATCTCAGATATGATTAATAAAAAGTAGCTATTAATATTATTAATAATGACAAGTTACTTGAAAAATAAATAAATATAAATAAAAATGTAAATATAATAAAAAAATATATTTCAATTTTGGAAACAATTATTTTGTAGTCTTTATAATATCACACTTAATATTTTTCTCACACATTTTAATTTAATATTGTTTACATTTAGATGCAATCTAAAACTTCATTTATATTATTTCTACATTATTTGTATACATTTATAGTTATTATTTATATATAATACAAATATTTTAAAGTGTTGCTCTCAGAAATGCTTAATAAATAGTAGATATTTTAGAGAATATTAATAATGTCAATTTGCTTGAAAAATAAATATCAATAAAAATATAAATAATTAAAATATATTTAAATTTTGGAAACAATTTTGTAATATCACACTTAATATTTTTTCCTCACACATTTTTTCCTAACATATTTAGTGGTCCTTGGCATCAAAATGGTTAAAAATCCTAATTTAGGTTGTTCTCATGTCAACTCCTGGAGTCAGAGGATAGAGGTCAAGTTCTTAATGTTTTAAGACGGTACCACCACAAGCTATAATGTAATGCATGCTGTAAAATAGGTCAAAGGTCAGCTTTGGGGTTATATATTGGAAGACTGATCTTGAAAACGTGAGTTTGGAGGTGACAATGTCCTTCCCGGTGGCTGTGGTAACTCGATTCACGTGATTAGATTGTTATTAGTATTCCATGAGGCTGATCATCTATTGATCTCCTCCGTCTGTGAGATTTTGAGGACATCAAATACGTGAGGCAAAAGCTGCTTAGTTTGATGCATAGGCCAAGAGGAAGGGAGGGTAGGTTGGATAAAATAAGTGAAAGAAAAAGAAGGAGAGAGCTGATGAAGACAAATCTAAGAAAAAATCCTGAGCGTTGCATAGACTAAAAGCAGACAAGCAGAAATTTGGACGTATTCGCTGGTTTTCACTCAAGTCGAGCTGAGCTGCTTAATATCGGGGAAGAAAAACTCCCGTAACCCTTTCATCCCCTCCAGACCCCAGCATCTTCTCCGTTTCTCCTTCCCTCACTCAATCCGAATCGCTCAAACTCCGGTGGCTTGCCGGAAGGCTTCAGTCAGCCGTTTCTGCTTGGCTACCCTCAGTAAATCAATCCTGCTGATTGGGTCTGCTCTCTGACAGAGCAAGGGCCCTGACAAAGACTAAGAGAGATGTATACATGTCACTCCTGGTTACAGTCACCTGGCTTTAGTGGCTTGGATTGGTGGGAAGGGCTCTAAGCGAAAGGGAGATTAACGGGAATGGTGAGGTTATGTTCAGAACGGACTAAATTAAAGTTTTAGGTTGAAAGTGGAATGTGTTTTTCTTCATCTCAGGCCATGACATTTTGAGTATCTATAGATTTGTGGCTTCTGCTTTCAAGTGTGCGCGTTTACATTTGCATGCCGGTATGTATGTTGAGTGGAGCTTGCTGCTTCTCTACTCTCAGAGTACCTTTGGGGACAGTGTTAAGTTCATCAGTCATGCAAATGAAGGCAGTTTATGAGTAGAATAATCTACCTCCTGCTCTCCGGAGAACATTGCACCATTGCACCAAAGAAGCACCATGATGGGATTTCTGCTTACCCTGTACAGATGCAGACCAACCAATCAAAAGTACGGCATGATGTTATTTCTGTTTGCAACATGCTAACTTTGTCATCTTTCGTGTTCACATACATGTATGTGCATGCATTACAGATTTCTGTACTTATTAGCATATTTGTGTTTTTCATTCTTTGGCAGGAGAATTTCAACCCAGAGTGCAAATTCAAAGAGAGCGTGTTTGAGAACTACTATGTGACATACTCCTCCATGCTGTACCGCCAAAGCCAGTCTGGACGCTCGTGGTACATCGGCATCAACCGGGATGGCCAAGTGATGAAGGGCAACCGCGTGAAGAAGACCAAAGCTGCCGCACACTTCCTACCTAAAGTCATTGAAGGTCAGATCAGGTTTAAACTTGAGACATATTCAGATGCAGAATATAGATGAGCAGAAACTGACATTCCCAGATGGAAAATCTACCTTAAAGGGGTAACTATTAGGGCTGCACGATATTTTGCATGCGATAGTCATGCGCATCTCGTCAGTAAAGCCGGTTCCGTGATTAGCGGTAAAGCTATGCAATTCACGCTCAGAATCGCAGATGAATGGCCTGCGATATTGAACATGATATTGCGTAGCTTGTCAGTGAACTACGGCTCTGTGTATTAACTGCCGCTCCATTTGAAAACAGGTGATGGAGATTTAGCGCTAATCACGGAACTGTCTTTACTGACGAGACGCGCATGACTATCGCATGCAATATATCGTGCAGCCCTAGTAACTATGTTTCAGTTTCTAGCTGGTTAAAGCTTGTCAGTAGCTGGTCCAAACAGGTGATAAGCTAGTAGACCCGTTTGGATGGTCTATTAGCAAAGCAGGTGGTCAAGATGGTTTTTGGATCATGGTGGCTGGCCAACCAGCTAATAACCAACAAAGACTAGCTAATAATCAGCTTGTACTGACTAATGAATAATATTCAGCTTGCACTAGCATAGACTAGCTAATATCTAGCTTGTACTAGCTTAGATAATAATGACCAACTTAGACTAGCCATCTTGCACTATATTGGACCTGATAACCAGCTTGCACTAGCTTAAGTCATCCAATAACCAGGTTAGAGCAGTTAATAACCTGTTTTGACCAACTTATAACCAGCTTGCACTAGCATAGACCTGCTAGTAACCAACCAATCTTAGACCAGATAATAACCATCCTAGACAAGCTAATGACCAGCTAATAACCAGCTGCCCTAGTTTAGACCAGCTAGTAGCCAGCTTGCCCTATCTTAGACCAGATAATAACCAGCCTAGACCACCTAATAACCATTCTGCGCCAATTAATAGCCAGCTTGCACTAGCTTAAACCAGATAATAACCAGCTTGTACTAACGCAGACCAGACAATAACAAGCTTCGACCACCTATTAACCAGCTTGTACCAGCTGATGACCATTTAGATCAGCTAATAACCTGCTTGCACCAAATTTAACCAGCCAATAACCAGTTTAGAGCAGTTAATAACCTGCTTGGACCAGAGAATAACCTGCTTGCACTAGCTTAGACCAGATAATAACCAGACTGCTCTAGATTAGGCAAATTAATAACCAGTTTAGACCACCTAATAACCAGCCTGTGCCAGCTAATAACCATCTTACATCAGCTAACAACCAGCTTGCGCCAATTTAAACCAGCAAATAACCAGCTTGCTCTAGCATAGACCAGCCAATATCCAGCTTTGACTATCTCAAGCCAGATGATAACCTGCTTGGACTACCTCAGACCAGATAATAACAGCCTAGACCACCTAATAACCATTTTGCACCGGATAATAGCCAGCTTGCACTAGCTTAGACCAGAAAATAATCAGATAGTGACCAGCTTCGGACACCTCAAGAGTCAAGATTTTTATTTGTCACATACACGATTATATAGAGAGTATATAACCAGCAGTGAAATGTGAGAACCTATTAACCAACTTGTACCAGCTGATGACCATTTTAGATCAGCTAATAACCTACTTGCACCAGCTTAAACCAGTCAATATCCAGCTTGTACCAGATGTCATAGATGAGCTTATATCCAGCTTTGACCAGCTTAAACTAGATAATAACTAGTTTGTACCAGCTAATGGCCCTCCCAATATTCAAATTAGTGGTTTTTCAATAGCAGATTCTTTAAGTTTTACATTGCACTATTCAAGAGACTATAACTTCAGTTCCTCTGTTGTTGCTTTAAATAACATCAGTGTGTCATTGTTCTTCTTGTTCCCTCAGTGGCCATGTACAAGGAACCTTCACTGCATGCGCTTGTAGCGGAGCAGAGTCCTCCACGCAAAACCGTAAAGACTTCAGACTCCCCGTCTCACCAGAACGGCAGGAAAGAGGCTCCCAGAGCTGATGCTTCATAGCACAGGGGGCACACGCAGGGAGGGTGAGGGACTACATTGACACTGAGAACTCCATTTTCCTTCATGCAACGAGGGCAAGAAGAGCTGTGTGAGCGGCTGTTAGCTGTGGGTTTTTGAATGGGGCGAGATCAGACAGCAGCCCCTGGCTCTCTGCAATGAGCGGAGAATCCCTGCCTCTCTCCGTCGAACCAGCTCACATATATTTCCACTGACCCGGCATGACACCCGACCCCCGTATGATCCCATAATCCTCTGCAAAAACATGTTTCTGTGCCCCCAAATGCTCTACTTGAGTTCTCTCACAGTGTCAGACGAAAATGCAAACAATATCCATCCTAACTGAAGAATTCAATTGACTTTTCTTTCCCTACGGTTTCTTTTTGTTTGAACAAAGAGTTTTGGTGTGAGAACGAGAGCGAGCGAGAGAGGTTATTATCCAATATCATCATAATGATTCCAGCAGATGAGACCCTGGCTGGTTCATTTTTTTTTCCAAAGGCTGCTCTGTGCCAGTCAGAACTATAGGAAGGTGTACAGTAAAATTAGTTTTTATTGGACCATTCAAGGACGATCCAGTTCTATTGGTCAGCAGGTGTAGATTGATTTCTGCTGGGCCGCTGCCAGGGAAGCCAATGGTGTCGTGCAGAATATGTGATTGGGCAGCTTTTGAAATTAAACATAACTCTGTAGTTCCACTTCTTTCCACTGTCTGATATTCTCAAAAACAACCCAATGATGATGATAATGAGTTTAGATTGAATCCACAACTCAAACACATCTGTTTTTGGTTTAACTATGGCTATACCTGCAGGCCGTAAGATCCAAAAAAAAGAAAAAATACAACCAAATTCTCTTGTGACGACTCTATTTATGTTTAATGGCCAGTGCGCATGAAGCGGCATCCGTATCATTGGCAAATGAGTGAAGATTATTCGGGGCAGTTGTTTGATAGTTCTTTGATGGAATTCTTACAGGGGATTACATGGAGTCCAGCCATGATTGCTTGAATTATTTATTCCTTTTCCAGGGAACGTTCGCCTCGTTCAAGCAGCTCAGACGAAAGATTTTAATATGCAAATTTAAATTGTGGTGAGCCGATCAATGACTCAGGGTTTGTGTGCATTTAGACGTGAGTATTAGCGTGTGAAAGAGACAGAACAATGTGAAATGAACATCTGCTTCCATTATTTATTTGTGTGTGTGTGGCAGTCTGGGCACACATGTGTAAACGCATTGGCTCGCACACCACAGTTGATCATTTTAATGGTTCGGTCGAATCTGGGCATTTAATCTGCCTGGAGATGTTGACTGATGACCCTCTCCAGATTTCATAATTGACACATAACCAAGAGGATGTGCTGTGACATCCAGAATCTCTTTGTAATTCCACAGGCATCTTATCAGTCTACACACACCCCACTCTGAAAGTTGTTTGCAATGTGTGTGTCTGAGTAAAGCATTGGTCAACCAGCTTCCAAACGGAAGCATCCTCCTTTTTGATGATGACATCATGCATTTGTGGGCCAATAGCAGCTGCTGGGGCTGTAGAAGGTACGGCCTGATTGGCTGTAGGTGTGATAGGTTCACAACTTTGGTTTTGCTGTTATTCTGTCTGTCTGAGAAAGGTAATTTGTTGATTCTTATTTGTATTCGCATGGTCTTTATGTCCTTGAGCTGTGCCCTAAACACCTGAACAGCAAAAAAATAAAAAATAAATAATATACATAAAATGAATGTTTGACTAACAATATTAAATCAAAGGACTTAAAATATTTCAGAAAATGCAACAGGAAGTCAGAAGAATGTATAGTGGATGTTAGTGAGGGTTTGCGCATGTTGTAGAAAGTTTTTAGCATGTTGAAGCATGGTACGTGTATGTGTCTCAATGAAAGTTATTAGCAAGTTGAATATTAAAGGAATATTCCAGTTCAGTTGAACTGAAGATGTGGCATAATGCTGATTACACCAAAAATGCATTTGAACTTTTTCCCAATTTTCTTTAGAAAAAAAGCTAAAAATCGTGGTTAGGGTGATGCACTTGAAATGGATATGAATAGGGCAAATTGTTAGATTTTCAAGCAGATATTTGAAGCTTTTAATTTGATAAAACATTTACATTTATTGTTCTGTTTAAACTTGTGAATTAATATAGCAGTAAAGCTGTTTAAATTACCATTTTTTAATCATTTTTATGGTTTTAACTGTTTCATTGTCATGACAAGTTGCCAAAGTAAAATTGAATACACTTTTATACCGAAAAAGTTAGTAAGCATATATATTTTTTTACACTAAAATCATGTTAACATGCAAATTTTTATATCTTTGGCTGTTTTATTAAAGAAAGAATATTTTGGGATTTATGAATTTGCCCGCTTCGCTTTCATTGTAAGTGCCTCACTGTAACCCAGATTTTTGCTTCTTCTAATTTTTTTTTTCTCTAGAGAAAAGGGGGGACAAGAGAAAATAATTTTTTGTGTTAATCAACATAATGCCACAAGTGCTGTTCGTTGCGCTTAACTTGTATTGAGCCTGGAACATTCCTGTAATGTGTAGCATGAGAAAGTCTGGAGAAAGTTTGGTTATGCGAGACGAGATTTGGAATGAAGACGATTTGCTGGCTGCGAGAGTCTGTGAAAATCCTGAGGGCAGCTCTGTGATTTAAGTTAGCTGGTGGAGAGGAAGATGGCTTTAGAGGCATTAGATTATGAGGAGCAAAACCAGAAGATCATTAAGTTGGATTCTTGGAGGAGAACGTGTGCTTTGGTGCTAATGATGAGAGCGAGATCCTGTTCAGTGAATTAGATATGTGAATTGCTGATTGAGCGGAAGGCGAGGAACAGATTCCCTCTGAGGATGGGGGGAGGGTAACGTGTACGTGCAGTGTATCTACCTGGCCCGACGGAGATGTTAAGAACACAAAGACGAATGTGGAACACATATGCCCCCTCATGTGTGCTCCAAAGTCATGCTCCATTTCCTGAGCAATCTCCCCAAACCCTCTCCTGTGTGTCCAGTGGCTATTAACCTTCCCTCCAGCTCTGTGTGTGTGTGCGAGTGAGAGAGAGAGAGAGAGAGATAGAGCGAAGTAACGATCGATTGACTCAATAAAAGCCAAACTGGAGAGCAATAGCCCAGCGCTGTGAGCAATAATTTCCCTGTTCAACCGAGGAACCCGAGGACATTAGCAGACGATGAACTGAGAGTTTTTTTTTTTTGTGGGACTTTATCTGGTCTGCGAGAAAGCGGTGGAGGAGGAGACAACATGGATATAAAGTGACGTTCAGATCGCAAACCCAATTTTGGTATTGTCAAATAGGCCTTGCTCGCTCGCTCCTGCTCTCTTGCTTCTGTCCAGACCTGGTTTTGCTGTGAAGTTGCTAGTATTATGGTTGGCTATCAGATCTCTCCTGACTCTCGCTCTCTCTTTTAAATCAGGGCAAGTTCTCAAGGACACATTGAGTCCACCCTCTGTTTCATTTGTCCTCAATTCAAGCATGCAAAAACAGTGAGACGATCAAGGGAACACTTATGAAATTTTCATGCTGTATTTTTGTGACGAAAAATTGATTTCATACTATCTATCTCAGAGGAGTAAAAAAGAACAATATGTGTATATAAATCAAAGAATGATTAAAAAGTAATATTAAATGCTATCAAAAAACGATGACAGTACTGTAAATGGGTGCTTTTGGGGAGATGGACTGCTTGGTCTTGTCAAAACTGCTGTGAGCCATAAGGACTGTGGACATGTACAGATTTGAGTTCCTTTTTGTATTTGTTTTTATTAAATTGTGATATTAATTGCAACCGAAGGCCATTTTACCCACAGTAAAAAAAAAAAAAAAATAGTCATTTTATGAACTGATGGGTAGCCTACTTCTTTGAAATTTGCTTTTATATTTAGTGGAAAATATGTATGAACCTGAAACCTTGTATTTGTTTGATTGTTTTCTTTTACTGCTATATTTTCCCTTGTGCGAACTTGTTTTTTTTATATGTTTTTTGTAAATTTTTCTTTCATAAAGCTGTGCTGTTAATGGACTAATTGGACTTTTGAGACCTCCTCACCCATTTGCGAGTTTTAAGCAAAAAAAGAAAAAAAAATACTCAAACTGAAACCTAAAAGCCAACACCCCTTTTTCTGATCAGGTCTTCCAAACGAAACGAAAACAAGCCAGTCCTTATCTTCCCTGTCCTCTCGTCTTCCAAAAAAGCAAAGTCTTCCACTTGCCAGGGCTTGCCTGAGTGTGGCAGTAACTGCCAAACAGAACGCGGCTTCCTGCCTAAGCCCCGCCCCTGATCTTACAGTGAATACAGAAACAGGCTGATTGGCTGACAGACACTGGAGGCGGAGCTACACACACCTGCCCTACGAAACAGCATGGAGGCCTGCGTGGAGACTCGGCAAAGGCTGACCATAGACTAACAGCCTGGGTCATTTGACCATCCCCTGCGCCCCTAACCAGCATGGCGGACGTGCTGCTCTGAAAGCCGACACACCTGGGAGAGTACTGGGACTCTACTGCATGCATTCCACATCGGAAATACTAGGAAAGGACTCCCCGTTTCAGAGCACAGGATATCCTTAGCACCCTCTCCTGGCCTCCAACTTGCCATCCTGTATAGGTTTCTAGAGCAATTATATATCTCTGGGTTAGGAGGAGGAAGGGGGTGTGTCTTATTACTACATATTATTGAATAAACAGTTATATTTGTATTATTGTAAGATGTGTGATGGACTGTATTGTTTATAATATGTGTTCTTAGGTGTTCACTGCTCCTGGTTTTAGAAAATTACCATGCATAATATCAGAAGCATGTAGGAAACAGATGGCGCAGACAGCTGCAGGTACTCACAGGTGAGCAGTCAGGTGACCGGTGACAGACAACCTCTGCTCCCTTCACTTAGCATTGGCACACTGCACACGGACAACACATTCACACACACGAAACGTTCACTCTGCACAGTATTTATTAAACTTCAACCTTTTATGGCACCAGACCTTGACTAATCCTCCCACTGGCCACCTACGAACATCTGCATTATGTCACTGCATTACAGGAAGTCTTGCTAATCAGATGAGGAACAGAATTAATACCGCAGGGTGGAATATAAACCACAGCCCACTCTCACTCTCGCATGCAGACTCGTTATAAAATCGTAGATCATCTTCCAGACCCTTCAAGCAAGCCGAGATAATTGTCTTGAATGCCTTTACAGACCCAACAAACTCTTAAAACAAGCTTCTTCTATATATTTGAGGATTAGCTGGCAGTTGATGGATTAATATGAGAAAATTACATGCAGAACAGGGTCTGAATTTCAGTGTGGGAGGGCAAAACATAATTCAGATCCCTCTGCTGTTTAACTAAAAGTAATCCTAGAAACTAATTCTAGATCAGGACTCCTGCTGCGAGAATATTCGGAAATATTTCGAAGGCAGATTGCTTATTGGAGATAATGACAGCATGTGGGTTAAACAAGGAAAGAGTGAAGACATCAAAAGTATGGGATAAATCAAAAAAGATGGTTGCGCTGTGATCACTTCTCTGCAGGATGAAGGGAGAGACTAAAATACTGTTGGAAGTTTTAGAAAACACTTTAGAAGTTTTTAGTTTCTTGTTTTCTCGTGGTCACAGGGTAGCCTAATTTTCACAATTTGAACATTAAAGTTGTTTTTGTCATGATGTCAGCTTTTCTAAACAATTTAATTGGCATGTTTTAAACATAATTCTATAATTCATCATGTTCTAACATTTACGATAACATTTCAAACCAACTGAAACCTAATTTACAAAACTAACTAGGCTAAATAAATAACAACATTATTAGATAAGGAGTAGCTAAATGTTTCTCTTAATGAATAACAATAAAAATGACGTGACAAAACGATGTAGGCTTGCCTAGACCAATACGAAACCAGTTTTGAGAATGTGAACTCTTCGAAACTCTTTCTGCGCATGCTCTTAGTTGAGAGTGCGCAAGCGAAAGAGAGCGTGAGGGACAGGTGAGGTAGCACGGAAAGCCCTTTTATGGGCATAGTTATCTACGATCACGCGCTCAACGATACTACAAGAAACCTGTTTTGAATCCTCCGGTAGGCTAAATTTGCATGATTTTTAGCTCATAAATACACAAATTGTTCAAAATATTTAGTGAATGACGCTCACTGATTTGGAAGTTGTCTACCACTGACATACATAGAGCTATTACAGTTGTAACAAGTCCCTGAACAATGAAAAACGAACAAAATCGTTTATTCATAATGCAGCAATATACATAACGTGCTTAGAAATGGCGTTTGCTACATCAAAACAAAGAAAAACGAACAAGAGAATTTAGTGAAACCTTTTTGACAAGAAAATTTAAATCATAATCACAGCAAAAGAAGTCCAAATCAAAATAATGATTCATATGCTTCTTATAGCCTACTGCAGCAGTACACTATTTTACGTCACAAGCACGTTTGATTTGACTGAATTTTACACACCAACTGACAAAAGTGCACCAGAACTTGGTTTTGAGTCCCCAGGCTGAATTTGAAAGCATCAGAGAAGCTATGAGTCATGGTTGTATCAGACCCTCACCTGCGGCAAACCTCTGCAACTCTCGATAAAGGTAAACCACAACAGTAGGCTAATGCACAGATCTGTCAAGGGTGATAAATGCTCAGTATCATTTTTTTCCCATGGTTAAATTCTAATGGTAAGTCTTCCAAGTGACCACATAAAAGCAGATTGCTGTGCACCCTGCTGCAATCTTGCCTGCGTTAAAAGTGCTCTGGAGGAAATACAGCAAAATGTTAGAAGTAATAATTGATCCATGCATTATTCATGGATGTATCCCTGGGGAGGAAGGGGAGAGGAAGGTGAGGGTGGCAGGGTCGGAGAACGCACCTCTGCATGCTGCTCCTCGTTACATTTGCCATCTGGGCTCCGCGTTTAGACCGGGGCTCCCCTTCCTGATCTAACCCTACACACACACACACACACTGCTAGTATAATGCATGCATAAACAAGTCTCTACTTGCACACATGCACACTGGCAAGCAAATATACGCTCACAGACACAACTGTGTTCCCTTACAAGCCTCTATGATCTATTAGATGATGATTTTGATCCAATATAAAGCTTCTTGCTCTGTATGCTGTGTGTATTCAAACCTGACATCGTTCACACTATTTGAACTCTTCCCTGAGGCCTTCAGTTCTGCCCCGAGGCCTCCTGAACACATCTTCAGACTCTCCCCAGATTGTACCACTTAAACTGATCGTCAAGGTCTTTGGTGTATGAGATTGCAACAGTTCAAGACATGTTTTATACTGCTCTCTAGTGGATTTAGGAGACGCTGCATCCACAACGCAAATGAAACCTGAGTCAGCAGCCTTGGTCACGATACTATGTGCACTTATTACCTAAAATACCTACACAAATAAAGGTTCTTTATTAGCATTGATGGTTCCATATAGAACCGACATCCATAGAACCTTTCAGCACAAACGTTCTATACATGTGGAAAAAGGTTCTTCACACAAAAAAAGATTATTCTTTTAAGAATTTTTCACCGAATGATTTTTGGGGTACCCATTCTATTGCCTTTTTTAAACTTTATTGTATGAAGAGTGTGGTGTGTTACTTTTATATATTTATTTTAATATAACACAATATTAGGTTGATACTTAATTTTGTTATTTTATGAGACATGATCACAGAAATTGCAACTTCAACTCCATAAAAATATATGAAATTCAGTTAAAAAGCATAAATACACAAAATAAAACGTAATATGCGAAGATTTTCTGATTGGTGTAAAATTATTATTCTGAGTAACAATCATCTTTCTGTGAAAAAAAAAGCATACTAAGTAATTTATGGTAAAATGGAGATTTAAAAATGTAATATAAATCTACTGGGGATTGATATAGGTAACTTAATAAACAGAAAGGGAAATACACTGAATTGGTGTAAATACTACACCAAACTGGTGTACACTTTGGGGAAAAAATCATAAAAATATGGCACAAAGTATGAAGGAATTTTCCGTATTGATTTTTTTTACAGGTGTTCTGCATTTTGAATTTTGCACTGCACTGGGTTGTGTTGTTGGGTTAATGGAAATTACTGTAAAATTAATGAATAATGATCTGACAAAATTACCAGTCATTTATTTATTTTATTTTTTACAGTGTAAAAACAATTCTCACTCAGAAATTGCAAGTAAAGCTCACAAATAATTACAAAATAAATGGCAAGTAACATGTTGAATTAAACATGATTTTTTTAAGTTTCCATGTACTCTAAAAAATGTTGGGTTATTTTTGTCCATAGGTGTTTTGTCCTTATTTTACCCAGCGCTGGGTTTTATTTAACCCAGCATTTTTAGTGTATACTCCAATAATCTTTACAGTGTAGGATAATTCTAAAATTAATAGTGCCGCTGTCAAATAAAGCAAAAGAGAGACAAACCAAATTAAATTTATACTGTTATGGTCAACATGTAATTTTTAATGAAAAAAAATAAAAATTATGTAAATAGCATTTTCACTAGTGGTCTCAAACTTATGGACTGTATAGCCTCTTACAAAAACACACACTCAGTATTTATCCTAATGTCCTCCATTATCCTTCCCTGTGAGGCCCTAGTAACATCACCATTGATTTTACTTTTATCTCATTCCCACACATTCTCTTCTCTCCTTTATTCCCTCATTCTCCCTATCTCACCTTCTTGTTCTCATTAGGATGTAAATGGACATTATTTTTTATCAGACCCAAAGAAGGAAGAACAAAGAGAGAAACCGAGAGAGTCTGCTGAGACATTTTGGTGATTTTCAGCATCCATTACACCGATAAATGAAAGAACAAAACAAATGTCAGAGCGCTCTGTACTGAGCTACACTGAAAGGCCACGACTCCCCCTAGTGGCTGAACTGAACACTAGGATTTTTCCAATAGGGGCGGTAGTAAGCAGAAACTGTATGAGCAGACAGAAAGCGAGAGAGAGCGAGTTTCCACGAAACCCATCTCCATAGGAACTGTGGTTAAGATCAAAGTGATAATAATGCTACATGCTACAAGATATATATGTATGCAAACACCCCAGAGCTAATTCAACTATATATAGTAATACATGATAATATCACCATGTAAACAAAACAGTAGTTGTCAGAATTACTAGACTCTCAATTGATACTCTTCCCATTTCCTCCCAGCTATGAGTCACTATCAGTTGACAGTTTGAATTACTTGACTTGGGACTCTGAACAATTATAGGGGTGGGTCTAATAAGACCTCCCCCCTGAACCCTCTCCCCCACCACCCAAACATAGAGGTGACATTCAAGTCTCTGCTCAGGAAAAAGCACAGCGAGAAACAAAAGATGATTCTTGTACTGCCATGGCAAATATATTTATAGGAAGTTTGCATTTGCACACAACATCAGAAATAAACTTCAGAGTTTCTCATGCTCTCTGAGACAGTGACCGGTGGAGTGTGTGAAATGTCTCACTGGAGCATAAGATAGTATGAGAGGATGTGTATATGGGTTTATACGTGTGGAGGGAAATATAAAGTAGAGATTTCTTTGTATGTATGAATGTGTTTGGATTAGATTCCAGGAAATGCTCAGGGCTGGTGTTCTGTGGTTTACGATAGAACCTGTCTGACCAGTACTGGTATGTTACAACCCTCCCCCCTGTGAGAACGGTTGCAAATAATGCTTTAGTGAACAGTTTCACATACTCATAAACTAGGAAGTGTAGATCCATTTGTACACACTTGTACATGCTCATCTCATATCAGGATTTTTTTCTACTGAAACCTGTGACATCATAACTTGTATGATTCCTAAAGACACTCCCTTTTCTCTTTTTCTGTATGTTTGTGATAATGTGGCTAGACAAACAGCAATGGAAAATTGTCCTTTAGTGGAATCACTTCCCTGGAATCTATATAGTACAATGGAACTACAGAGCGGTTACTAAGAAAACACTTTGGCTTTTTACAATACAGATGCATTACTAACCGTTTCTAAAACAGTGAAGACATGTCAGAACAACACAGAAATACTTTGAATATGAAAGAGTTGAAAAAGCTGAAAAGTGTGTTGGGTTGCGTGTTTTTAAACTGGTATACAGGAACCCTCAAGGTGCCCACCAAAAATTCACTCAAATGACATATTAACACACCATGAACATGAAGTGCATTTCCTGTAAAAGTTCTGACATGTGGCCTGTGAGTTTCCTGACTTATTTTCTGTGGCTAATAGTCATCAGTCGCTCATCTCAATTGAAGTCTAAAAATAGTTCCTCAATCTAATAGGTGGCCTATAGATTGTCATGACTTTCTTACTGTGTCAGGCACTTCTCTTAAGATGGGGGTTGTAACAATGTTATCCTTCATAAGTATGACTCAGTTGCTTTTGTGACTAAATACCACAAGCATTTGCTCAAAACACTGAAACCCAAATACAAAAATATGTCAGCAAAGTATTATTCTTTTTTTTTTCTTGTGAGATAGATTTTTCTGTGCACTTTCGTTTACACATTACTAATACAGTATGTATAGGGATATAATTCACCATGTTCTTTTATTTTAGAAAGGCTGGCAATGTTAAGTTGTGTCAGCACTTTTAACACTTCTTAAACACAATTTAACACTATTAACTATCAATAGCTTTGGTAACATGTGGGCTAAGTGAGTGAGTCTATTCATTCAGACCTGCCAAATCTTTGTCATGAAAAATTCTGTTTAATACATAACAAGGTCTTTGTCAGAAGTAAATCAGAATATATTTTATAAATCTGAATATATAAATGTAAATCAGAATATAGTTGTAAGTCTGAATATATAGAAGTAAATCAGAATATATAGTTATAAGCCTGAATATATAATTGCAAATTGTGAACATGTAGTTATTATTCTGAATATGTGACCCTGGACCACAAAACCAGTCATAAGGCTCAATTCAGATTTATATATCATGTGAAAGCCGAATAAATAAGCTTTCTATTGATGTATGGTTTCTTAGGACAGGACAATATTTGGCCAAGATACAACCCAAAATCCGGAAATGTTGGGGCGTTTTTTAAATTTGAATAAAATGAAAACTAAAATACTTTCAAATCACACGAGCCAATATTTTATTCACAATAGAACATAGAGAACATAAAAAATGTTTAAACGGAGAATTTTTACACTTTTATCCACTAAATGAGCTCATTTCAAATTTGATGCCTGCTACAGGTCTCAAAAAAGTTGGCACGGCGGCAACAAAGGGCTGAAAAAGCAAGACATTTTGAAAAGATTCAGCTGGGAGAACATCTAGCAACTAATTAAGTTAATTGACATCAGGTCTGTAACATGATTAGCTATAAAAGGGATGTCTTAGAGTGGCAGAGTCTCTCAGAAGTAAAGATGGGCAGAGGCTCTCCAATCTGTGAAAGATTGCGTAAAAAGATTGTGGAATACTTTATAAGCAACGTTCCTCAATGTCAAATTGCAAAGGCTTTGCAAATCTCATCATCTACAGTGCATAACATCATCAAAAGATTCAGAGAAAGTGGAGAAATCTCTGTGCGTAAGGGACAAGGCCGAAGATCTTTGTTGGATGCCCAAGGTCTTCGGGCCCTCAGACGACACTGCATCACTCATTAGCATGATTCATGACATTACTAAATGGGCCCAGGAATACTTCCAGAAACCACTGTCGGTAAACACAATCCGCCGTGCCATCTGCAGATACCAACTAAAGATCTATCATGCAAAAAGGAAGCCATATGTGAACATGGTCCAGAAAGCGCCGTTGTGTCCTGTGGGCCAAGGGTCATTTAAAATGGACTGTTTCAAAGTGGAAAAGTGTTCTATGGTTAGACGAGTCCAAATTTGACATTCTTGTTGGAAATCACAGACGCCGTGTCCTCCAGGCTAAAGAGGAGGGAGACCTTCCAGCATGTTATCAGCGTTCAGCTCAAAAGCCAGCATCTCTGATGGTATGAGGGTGCATAAGTGCATACGGTATGGGCAGCTTGCATGTTTTGGAAGGCACTATGAATCCTGAAAGATATATAAAGGTATTAGAGCAACATATGCTCCCCTCCAGACGACGTCTATTTCAGGGCAGGCCTTGTGTATTTCAGAAGGACAATGCAAAACCACATACTGCAGCTATTACAACAGCATGGCTTCGTAGTAGAAGAGTCCGGGTGCTGAAATGGCCTGCCTGCAGTCCAGATCTTTCACCTATAGAGAACATTTGGTGCATCATTAAACGAAAAATACATCAAAGACAACCACAAACTCTTCAGCAGCTGGAAACCTATATCAGGCAAGAATGGGACCAAATTCCAACACCAAAACTCCAGAAACTCATAACCTCGATGCCCAGACGTCTTCAAACTGTTTTGAAAGGAAGAGGAGATGCTACACCATGGTAAACATGCCCCCATCCCAACTATTTTGAGACCTGTAGGAGGCATCAAATCTGAAATGAGCTCATTTTGTGCACAAAATTGTAAAATGTTCTATTTTGAATAAAATATTGGCTCATGTGATTTGAAATTCTTTTAGTTTTCATTTTATTCAAATTTAAAAAACGTCCCAACATTTCTGGAATTCGGATTGTATAACTATTTGAAAATCTGGAATATGAGGGTGCAAAAAACTCAATATTGAGAAAATCGCCTTTAAAGCTGTCCAAATGAAGTTCTTGGCAATGCATATTACTATTTAAAAATTAAATTTTGATATATTTATGGTAGGAAATTTACTAAATATCTTCATGGAACATGAATCGTTACTTAATATCCTAATGATTTTTGGCATAAAAGAAAAATTGATAATTTTGACCCATACAATGTATTGTTGGCTATTGCTACAAATACCTGTGCTACTTATGACTGGTCTTATGACTGGTTTTGTGGTCCAGGGTCACATATATAAATATAAATCGCAATATGTATATATGCGCCATCAAACTAAGTTTACAAAAGTGATTTTATATACATGGAAAGCATATTAAACACAAGTGTTATGCTTTTCAAATAACTTTAGTGAAAAAAATGTCAAAATATAGGTGAAATAGTGCTGCATCATCATTCAGTATATATATAAAATAAGGTATTTGTTAAGACACATGCACACACACACAGCCTACATATTATTATTATTATTAATGACCCCACACGCCCACATACATAAATAAATAAATATATAAATACTGGTTGTGTATAAAATACCACTAGTAACACAGTGGTATTTTTACACACTTTTTTTTCTTGTTATAGATCGTTTACACGTACATGATGAATAAGGCACGCTTTTCATGAAAAGGCCCACATGTGACTGCATAATGAAACCTATATACTATTTGGAGAAATGTTTAGGCAGTAGTATCCATTTCTAAAGACCGAGACACCTTGACATTACGTTTCGAGACATAAGCTATAGATGCGATACAGATTGTAAATGAAAGTATGACAAAGCTGTGATTTTTGATAACCAGTGACGTTACTCATACTATGATAAGGTGTCATCACGAAACCCCAAGACCTCACAACAACAAACGGAAGTGAACTGAAGACGAAACTCAGGAAGTCTCCGCCCATAAACAGGACGACACTCTAAAAGCTCAAATCAGCAGCTCATTTCATATTCAAGGTGCGGCTTCACTCAACAGGTGTCTGAGTCAGGGCAACGGCTCTTAACGGATTTTTCCTAACATTTTTGTTATTTTAAACGTCGGAGGATTACGAAAACCAAGCTCATTTGGAAAAACATTAAGCCTATAACTGTTTGCTGAACTGCTGCTTTCAGATATAGTTTATATTTTAAGTTAATTGTGAGAAGATGGCAAATAAAGGACTTCAGCTCCTGGGATTTGCTCTATCGATTCTGGGGTTGATTGGGCTCATTATTGGCACAATCTTACCCCAATGGAAGATGTCTGCCTACGTTGGAGATAATATAATCACAGCGATAGCGATGTATCAAGGTCTTTGGATGTCGTGCGCTTTCCAGAGCACCGGACAAATGCAGTGCAAGGTGTACGACTCCATCCTACAACTCGATAGTAAGTAGCCTACAAACCGCCTTTTTTAACAAAGGGTAACTTTAGCTTATATTATTAACAACACTGCTAGATGTCTTAAAAAGTACTGTAATTTGCTCTAGACTGTTTTTTTGTATTAGTTGCGGTTTTAAACAGTTTAGAAAGCTGTTGCACCTGTAAGCGCGCATGCGCGCACTATTGAACGTTCTGGCATATGATCACTTCTTCACACTCTGATGATAATTATACGAGTATTTTGGCTTCGAATAGTGCCAAGCTACTGATATAATTTATGTTCTGTCATAGCTATGTTAGTTATTAATTATGAAATAAACTTTTAAACTATTTGTTGATAACATGAAAATCATATTAAAACTATTTATTTTAATTTTTAATTGTGAAATATAAGGTGAAAATCATATTTTAGACTGTTGTGATGCTTGTCTTATCCATAGCTACATGAAAGCTAGGACGTTACCACGCCCTAGAGCCATTTCGCGGCAACTCCTCTAGTGTTACAGTAATACGGACATTCACCTGTTGTTCCACGAGTTCCCTCAAAATTGTTTTTGTATTGTTTGGTGTAAAAAAATAACAAATGCACGCTAACTCATATTGGCTGTGATTACATAAAATTTGTGTGAATAGTAGCCTATCTCTCACATTCCTGCAGAGCTGGTTGTTAGATAATGATTTTGTTTTTACTTGTTACGTTTTGGGTCAAAGGAAGCTTAAAGGTGGTCAAAAGGACAGCAGTCCTTCAGGAATGTGTAAACCAAGTATGTGGACATTTTCAAGCCAGAGTTGCCAAAATAGGAGATTATTCATGATAAGAAGCACAAAATGTAAACGGTTTTAACATTTGGGTGAACTTTCCGACTGAGACGATGCTAGTTTAGTGTTGGGTGATACAGTTGGATTACGCTTTTACTCAAAGTAATGATTATACGGGCGTGACTCTCACCCTTCCTCCCCTCGCGGAAACTCGGTGCTCCTGTATCGGGTGGGGGAGTCAGGCATTGTCTTTGAATGACTTGTGTATTTTGCCAACAGCTTAATTAAAACACAACCAAAAGAGGACTCCTTTGTGAAAGCACCTAAACACAGACAATGAAGCTTTTTAAACTCAAATAGTGACTTTTTAGAATAATAGTCGAGGCGTTTGCACTTTGTGATGTTTGTTCACCTTATTTCATCCCATCTTTACTCTTAACACCTGAGATTGATGGAAAAGGCTCACTTCAGTGTTTATGGCTGTATGTTTATACACACTAAAGTCATTTAGCCAATTACCATATCAGTAATTTGATTTAGCATGTGTAAAACAGACTCTTATCAGTGAGTTTTATGTTATGCACACAAAAGTTTGATATGTTTAATATCTTGCTGTAGTATTGCTGTTAGGGATAAACCATGAGATATAATAGGGAACAGGCAAAGTAAGAAAAAAAAAAAAAAAACAAGCAAGGTGATGTAATGTCCCTGGGTAGCCATTTTGTATATCATGTAAGATTTTAATGTTCATTTCATTTCAGGTGATGCGCACCTAATAAAGTGATTTCTATTTAATAAGAATTTCTTAATTAATCTTGATGCTAAAAGCGAAGTGTTGTAATACTTTGAAAAGCCAAACCATGCCCACAAAGCAAAAGAAAGTAGATTGTTGCAGTGATACCCAAGTTCCCAATGACTGGTTAAACCTGTTCCTTCTCTAAAGCTAAAGAGAAAATCGCTGCCCACATGTGTACAATCTCACTGCGCTCTCAAAGGAGGCTTCCGGTTGGAACCGGTCTCTGTTGCACCTGACTGCAGGTGTAGCTGGGGGAAGGGCTTTTTTTGTGAGTCAGGAAAAAAAACAAAAGCCTGTAGAGAATTAGGCCATTTCAAAACCCTTTAGTCTGCCTATAATCTTTCTGATTCACTATTAAAGCACTTGCCCGTTTCATGTGCTGAACTGAGTTTAACCATGATAAACAATGAAGGGAATAAGCTTACCTGTAGCCCAGTAAAGAACATTTATTTTAAGTTTTTATATATTTTTTTTATTATTATTATTCATTTTAATTTGCATGGGCATTCTGAATGTCCCTGTCACAAATGTACTGCATTGAGACTGAATTATTTACCTTTTCTCTTTGTATCTCACTCATTCTCTACCCTCCCCCTCTTTCAGGTTCTCTCCAGGCAACTCGTGCCCTGATGATCGTCGGGATCCTTCTCACAGTTGCAGGACTGGGTGTGGCCAGCATGGGCATGAAGTGCACTAACTGTGGTGGTGATGACAAGGTCAAAAAGTCCCGCATTGCAATGACAGGCGGTATAGTCCTCGTTGTTGGAGGTACGTTCACTTTAATAGCATTATATTAATGCTAGTTTTGTAATGCAGTACTTTTTCAGCACACAAAAAAAGTGTGCTTGTAGCACAAAAATCTAGATAAGGTTTTAAATGCCAAGGTTAAAGGAATTCCTGCCAGGTTAGGAATCTGTGCTTTGTTTTGCTCCAGAATTAGTTGACTAAAATGTTCACTCCCTCTTTGTGGACAGAAATTGTCAAAAACATGTTTGGAATTTTTTTCCATAAGTAACTCATTTATCTCTTCTCTTCCATTCCTCAGCCCTCTGTAGCATTGTTGCCTGTGGCTGGTTCACAAATCAAATCGTCCGGGACTTTTACAACCCCTTCACACCAGTCAACACGAAGTAAGTTCAAATGTGGTTGCAAACCACAAGCAAATTATATTTAGGCATTTATCCATGTGCTTTATCTTATTTTATAGTTTCTCATTCTCTTGTTACCAAGAAGGGAAGGCAGAGCTAATATTATAATATTCTATTTCTATAGGTATGAGTTCGGTGCAGCCATTTTCATCGCCTGGGCAGGTGCGTTCCTGGACATAATGGGTGGAGGCATGTTGGCTGCCTCCTGCCCAAAGGGTAAATCATCTCCCAAGTACCCCAAGTCCTCCAGACCCCCCAGCAGCAGCAGGGAGTACGTTTGAGCCATGGCGGCAGTTCACAAGCTGGAGAAGATCATAATGAATCACAGAGCATCTGTAGAAGTTTCCCTACTCAGCTGATCTCAGAACTGATTAGATTTTAATTTCAGATCTGTTTAGATTTTAATTTCTTTTATTGTGTTTGACTTAGAATGGAACAAACAGTTAAGATCAGTGTCCTTGGGAAAATGTTACTCATGCTCCTATACAGCAGCCCACCTCAGAAAAAGAGGTCACTTCTGTTTTCTTTCTTTTGATAAGCACCAAGTTTATTTTTTCCTATTTTAAACCCTGTTACTGATGTGAGTTTGGAAAGAGGGGGTTCTTCCCCAGTGTGTTCCTCATTTCATAAGACTGCCATGTTTAGTGGACATGAAAGAGAGAGGCATGCTCAGGGTAAAATCGTCACTCATACTGCTCATTAACGCATTATCTTTATTGCATCTCTATTGTAAAGCCATGTCCTGACCTCATCTGCCTTGCTTGCTTTGTGAATTGTGCCAGACACTGAGGTGCATGAAAAGAACAACTTCATTTTATCTTCTATTTTTTAAAGAGCCATGGCCAACATGCAAATTTCTGGTTTCACTTTACTGCATAATTTCAGGCTGGCGACTGTGACATACCAGACCTTCTCTTTTCAAACAATACTTCACTTTATACAAATCATCTGAGGGAAGTTTCGCTCATTGCTATTGAAAGACACAGTTTTTGAAAGGAAGTAGTAAAGTATATAACTACTCAAAAGAGAAATAATGGAATCGAGTGGTATGTTGATGGAATTAGACCGAAATTGCTGGCATGCTTCTAGAGCTAGACTGAAACTAGGTGGATAAACAAAAGCTTAGCTTGGTTTGGGTGAGGCTAAAGATAAAGAAACTAAAGCACTAAACTTCTCAGTTAAGTCAATATATATTTTTTTTAAATCTTAAAATCAAAGAAACGGCTCTTATTTATGCAAAGTGAAACTTTTCAGTTGCTTTTGTGCTCCAGCTCCTCAGTGTCCTTCCTGTTATTAAGCTAATGTTACAAAATCTTTTGACATTCCTTTCTTGTTTTATACACACCATTGGTCAGGAGAAAAGGCTGTAGATATTTGCTCAGTTTTATCACAGCTGGTTACAATCCAAGACTCGTGTAAATTGTCTCTTTCTATCCACAACAACATGTACATGAGCATGTGACATGCAAAAACTGGTCCTCTATGGCTATTGCTTTTTATTTTCTTTGGTCTTTGTGCTCGGACCACTGGTGGGTTGCCCTCAAGTCTATTTAGGTTATTCGTATTATATTTGTAACCAGCTTATGCAAATATTTAAGTTTTTGAAACGTTTTTGACTGTTCAGTTTGAAATATAAAAAATTATGTAAATAAATTTTTTAAAACAAGACTTGGCCATTGTCACGTTCTTTGTATGTGCCAAATGAAATCTGTGGCAGGATACCCATATTAGTGATTTGCAAATACCTTGGCCTTGTGAGTCACATGGTCCTCTGACTTCTGTTTCAGCGTAATGTGCGTATTCTGGCTAACACTGCAAACGTGTCTTAATGTAAATAATCCTGTAATGAGAGAATATGAGTGAAAGGAAAATAGGTCACCAAGTACAGTCGGTGAATTACAGCAGTAGCATATGCATGGGTAACAATTACAGCCATTTGTATTTTGCAAATATGCTATCAGTGGTTATAATAAATAACATAAAACATTTGTTTACAAAGGGGATTTACGTATCACCTAAATATTTGAGACAAAATGTAAGGTACTTTTCCACAATGTTCAACCTGTGGTAGTTGTTGCTCTCTACTGCCACTCAGAGATCATTTCCTGCTAATGTGTATCTTGACGGTGAAACGCAGTGGAGGGTGCTGCTGATTCCGCCTTAAGAAAGTCGAAATAAAAGGATGGGTAGTCTTATTCTTTATACATGTAAATAGGCATATACCGTATATACGTCCCAAAATGGATTTAGTAACAACAAATGTTATCGTATACTAATTATAGAGACACCTGGTAAACCCTTGCCAACACAAATCGCGTTCACATGAGGAATTTACCATAGTAGCAAGCCTACTGCTTCAGCATTTGATTAGAATCATTAGCGAATGATACATTTATAAAACATAAACGCTATCAAGCTCTATATATCACATTATATCAAAATGTCTGTTAGATAGTAGATGTTTTAACAATTGTGGCGCCAAGTACAATTTGGATTGGGCGAGGTGAACCTAGAACATGTTTTATGGAAATTCCATAAACCACCTTCAATCCAGGCTTTTTCCAGACATTAAACTTGTAGATTTTGAGTCTGTTTGCAAGTAGACTAATGCTAATAAATGGTTGCAAATGCAATAAATTAATAACAATTGCTAGACCCAGATAGGAGAAATTTCTTAGGTTTTGTAGCCATCTAGTGGACAAAGATGGAACAGTTTGACACTGACCCACACCAGAGCAACACAGCTCAGCTTTACATTTGTCATTTATTATGTCAAACTTATTTACAAATTTATTATTTTTTGCATGGCATTTTTTTTCCAGTGCTTAAATAGCTACAAAATGCAAGCAACACATAAAACAATATAAATTCTTCATACGTGCCACAGAATCATTCAGCCAACTAAATATAAGCTTGTTGCAAAAGTAATGTATCATAGCAATGATCAAGCAAGTGCATAGCTTTTCACAGTGATAACTAATGCAACGTGCAATGTTTCATAAGGCATAAAATCATGTAAACCAGCTAGAGATGCAAAGCCTTTAGAAAGTAATACTCAGATTCGGGGTGCAATATGCCTTAAGATTTACGAAAAAGTAATTAAATTATGAAATAAAAGTGATCAAAGAAGTTTAGTTCTGAATCCACTGCAATCAAGAAATGTATCATTGTTTTAACCTATAGATACTTCTACTTTCTGTTAATAAAATAAGTCAGAAATACCAGAGGAAATATCTTTTTAGTTGACATTTGAATATTGAATATTGTCATGGACAATAGGTTACAACCATGGCTCTAAGAAGCAGCATACATTTCCAGAGTTTTGAGAGACAAAGTAAAACACAAGAACATTGTCTTGTTGTTCTTACCAAATGTTTAAATAAATTGAAAGACAACATATTTATAACAGCACAAGCCTGGACAGAGTGATCTACAGTGGCTGGTCTTTGCCTTTGGTCAGAAATATGTTAATCAGCCTACATATGCACATTTCTCCCTCTGGGAGGCACGAGTGTCACACACAGAGCTCTGGTCTAAGAAGCTACTACACAACAAATCACCTGTGTGGCCTGTTGTAGGCTGACAGCTGCTGCCATGCGACTAGTAAACTACAGTTTAAACGCATGCGGATCTCGTGTGAATCTGATACTGGGAGAGGTGTCTGACTTTCCTCCTGCTGAAAGTGTCCTGACTGTCCCGTGGCAGAAGGGTGCATTTCACGAATAGCTGGTCCAGAATGTTAAGAATCTAGAGAGGCTCAGGACGGCTCATTGCTGAGAGGGACAGGTAGAGGTTCGTTGTTGTTGTTGTTCATAACGTCGTCCAGATCTTCATCCTCTATGACCACTATAAAATAAAGTTCACATATCTTACTTTAAACAGAGACAGAAATTTGGGTCATGCTTTAGTGTTCAGTTACACTGCGCACAGTTTAATTACCTCAATATAGAACTAAATTAATGAACAAGGTGTAACTTTACTTAATATGTAAATATTCTATTAAATATGTAATTCCATGAATTATAATTGCACAAGTTATTATAGGCACTTTTCTTAACACAATACATCATCAAAAACTCTAGTATCTTATAAAATGTTACAAACTAAGTGTCTCCTTTTTATCTTACATTTTCAACATTAAGGGGATATTCTTGAATCGTTTTATTTTTTTGAAAACTGGGTATTTGTAGAAATATCAAGAATTATCTGGTTATATGGCCTTTATGGCACACGTGAAATATGAAACTGTCAACCCTGTATGATTATGCATGAGCTGATTATTAAATCGATATGTTTGTAGAAATATCAGCATTAAATTGTCTTTCCAATAATCACTTTGTAGTATCATAACCTTGAGCACAAGGCTAATTAAATGAGTAATAAAACTGTCAACCCTGTTATGAACCCAGTTACCTTTTAAATGCTTCCAGATCCCAGTTTGATTTAAGGCTTAGAGAGCTTATTTACCTTATACAAAGTTTAAAATTATAAATTTAATGAGCAAAAAAAAAGCAAAATGGGATGAATGATAATAAATTATTCAAATAAATAAAACAGTGAAACAGAAAAACATTACTGAGTATGTTTTGTCTATGTTTATGTTTGTCAGATGTTAAGAAGCTTTGTCAGAAATGCCAGAGCAAAATGAGTCCATTGGGGCCCTTAAATGTTGTCTTGGACACAGTTTAAACAGTTAAAAACAGATGATATTTCTACAAAAACAAGGGTTTTAAATCAGTTATTTACCATACAAAATGATAAAGATATTACTGACCTCTCTTTGACCGTCCAATTTGTCCGAGTTTGGGGGCCCTCTGGCCTAACCTCCTTTGAGGGGTTTCGGGGCTCAAGCAGTCTCTGTTGAACTCAACCCTCAAATGCTGCATCTGACACACCGAGTCACGAGGACTCGGTTGAAGTTGCCCCGAGGGCGGCAGGAGCACGGGCATATCCGTTGTGTCAAACATCTCTGCAGCTGGAGTTTCTTCCCGGTTTCCAGCGGTAACGGTGTCCGCTTCCCCGCAGCTCATCAACGCCTCCTCCGCGCCCGTGTGCTCCTGCTCCCCCTTCTCCCTTCCACCGCAGCAGTACAGCATCCAGAAGTGTAGCGGACGACGAAACGGACGGAGCGAGGATATAACAGTTATTTTCAGTAAATATGTTAGCCGGTGGATCAGTTTGCTCAGTGTTAGCAGTTTGTCCTTGTCTCTGCAGTGGGCTCGTGTTTCATTCCACTTCGTTTTTCAGGCGGAAAACTGCAGAATTGAACTGCTCGTGACCAGCATCCGTCGGTAATGACCGTCTTCGTGTTCTGTGTCTTTCAGTCAAAGGATGCAGTGGACCGGATGGCGTAAAGCTCCTCTGGATGAGTATCACATTAGTCATTCACTCACTCTCCTTCAGTGACTTTTTGATGTTTTTGCGACTAAACAGGACCAGGAGAGAATATTTACTGCCCTTCTAAATCCATATAATCCCTAATCAAAATTCCAAAAGAAATGTCTGCAGGATTTTTATTGAATTATGCAACTAGTCTGGAGTGAATAAGAATCCTTTAAGAATCAAATGTAAGATTTTAAATGAGGTATCTTTAACTCTACTGTAGATACTTGTATTAAAATGAAACAGCAAAATAAATGCATTAATAAATAAAATAAATTAGATCTATCTATCTAGCATCTATCTGTTTGTCTATCATGTGAATGTAGGAATATAGTATGTATATTTATATATGGTTAAATTTGAAGATGTCCTTGTCACAGTGTACTTAAACAAATAGCAAACAGTGAGTAATATTAATTGACAACAAGTACTTACTCCATTGTTAGGGTTTGGTTAGTTGCTTGTATTATGCATAATTTTCTGTAATTATGCTAATAAGTACACACACAGTACGTACTGTACTATACACACACACACACTATATTTACAATAAAACATGTCCCCAAGTAGGCTACTATGGGGACATTTGATTCTATTTGGAACTATATAGTTTGAAAGACCTACTTGTTGTTTTGTGTTAATTGTATGAGGAAAAACACACTAGGATACTTCATGACTGGTTGCAAATTTTAATAAGAATTCAAATAGGACTTTCAGACTAGGGATGTTGTCTCTTTCAAATGTTTCAACGGAGACAGGAAGAGGATTTCGTGACTCAGGGATATCCCAATCCTACATGACACTTGTATACTGTCCAGCTGTACTCCAGCTTACAATTTACAGACTTTAATCCTGGAACCAAACTAATAGAGAAAGTTGTAACTCTGCTCATCTTCAATCACAATCTGTCTCTGAGATTACTGAAGGGGACACAACTCATCCTGTACATCTGTAAGTCATGCTTTCAGTGCACAAAGTAAAACAACTAAAGATGCTGCATCACATGAATCAGAATGAAAACGACAATAGAAAGAGAAGAGGATAGAAACCAATCTGATAAGGAAGAAAGATGGGATGGGAAGATTAGTTGACATACCTTGGCAAATGTCCATGTGAACTTACACAACCTGCAAAATGCTTCAGATATTTCCGTAAGACTCTGTGTCAGCTGTTAAAACACTGAAAACAAAAGCCTCTGTCAAAGTTGTGCAATGACTCTAATCATAATTTTAATATTTCTTCATGATGTCAAGATATGAGTTTCAGCATGTTACCAGGTCCGTTCTTAATATATTGCATTTTTCATGAGTGAGAGGCACTTATGGGAAGTGTTTAATGCATGCTGCTAACAGGATTTCTTTACCTCAGCAGAGAACGTTCAGAAGCCCTTCTAAAAAACAATATAACACAGCTTTCATCTGACAAAAACTCTGAATATGAATCTCAGTGAGGAAGTCTTCTGATGGTTTTTTTTCTTTCTTTCTTTTTTACATTCTGGATATATTTCTGACTTGTTCTCTGAGGTTGTTTTTATCATGCGGATTCAAATGATTGCTCTGGTAAAAAAGCTGTCAGTGGGGATAGTGATTTTCATATTAATTACTAATAAGTTTCTTTCTTACTATGCTTTAGGAACTAAATATGTACCTTTAAGGTACTAATAATAAGGTACTAACAAAGAGGTACTAATATGCTTTTGAAAAGGTACCGCCCCAGTGACAGCTTTTGTATCTTTTTTTAGAGCGTGTAGGCATTCATGTCAACAGTTTCATGAATACCTATATTTTCATACATTAAGCATGTCTGGATTCTTCATATGCATGGAGCAATGCAGTCTTGCTCTCCGCCCTGTTTTGTGTGCTTTTTTAAGTGCAATGCTTAAAAGATGCTGCCGTGAACGGGTCTAACAGGTTAAGGAGGATTCCTTTAGAGCCAATGTGATGATCTTTTTTTTTTCATTTGACATCTTGCACTCAGTATAAAGGCAATATTGTGATCACAGATTTAGAAACAGCTGATACTTTGCATTACGTTGGACCAGTCAACACAGAGGTGAGTGAAGATTTCCTACACAGATATGCAGGATCAGAAGATATTTTTTATTATTCTTATGTGTATGTTTAAGATTATTATTTAACCTTTTGTATTAGGACTTGAATAGGTTCTACTGTGACACTATAATGCTGTAAACACTTTAAGCAGCATGTCATCTTTTATATGAAGAAAACATCTTTAAAAAACATAAATAATCAAATATATAAGTATTAAATTAATAATATAATATTTAATATATATCATTATATTTAAATTTATTTTATATGCTGCCAGTCAAAAATGTTTTTGAAAGAAGTCTCTTATGCTCAACAAGGCTGCATTTATTTGATTAAAAATACAGTAATATTGTTACAATTTAGAATAACTTCAGAATAATCCATCTTCTATTTTAATATATTTTAAAGCATTTATTTCCTGTGATACAAAGCTTAATTTTCAGCTGCCAGAACTCTACTCCAGCCTTCAGTGTCACATGACATTTCTTATTATTTTCAATGTTGGAAAAAAAATGCATGAAATTGTGTTACAGTACCATTCACGCACTGGTGTAAGAACTATTTTTTTATAGTAATTGATAGTAAAGAAATTTATAATGTCACCAAATATGTCTATTTTAAACCTTCTGAAATAAGGAATCACAGTTTCAACAAAAATATTAAGCAGTAGTATATATGGTAGTGTATAAATATAAGAAACCATTGCAGTGTGATGCTGAAATCATATTCTCTGTTGTATGTAGGTGTAAACATGTCGAAGTCAATGGTAGTCACGCAGCCACACCCTGTTATGGTCTCCAGAGATTCTGATCAGTGGGGGTCAGGTATCTGTGACTGTTGCAATGACGTTCCTGAATGTAAGTGAAGTTTGGATCTACAAGTGAGGTAGAAGAAAAATATCTCATCCTTTACTCACCCTCTTGTCATTCTAAACCTCTATGACTTACTTTCTTCTGTGGAACACAAAATATATTTTGAGTGGTATTTTCTACTCAGTGCAGTCATTGATCAGAACCAGAGACAGTTCCCCAAGCATCCTGCAGATTCACCCCCTGGCTGGGTTTGAACATGCGGCCTATGATTTGACTTACCTTTAAGTCTTTAACATCCAGACTACTGCAGCATTTAACTGAGTATATTGTGTCATAACGCCCTGTAAAGCATTATAATAAATATTATTATTACGTCCCTCTCTGTGAACAGGCTGCTTTGCTTACTGGTGTTTCTGGTGTTTCACGTGTATAAAAGCAAAGAAACACGGTGAGTGTTTATGTCTCCCCCTGCTGGATATATGTGGTATCGTCCCACCCATAACCATGTCCATAAGGGTCTCAATGCGCCAGCGTTATGGCATTAAGGTAAGAATCATCAATCAAAAATAGAATTTACTTCACTTTTAGGGGTGACCGGGGCTAGTTTCACATGTGCTGTAAGGTTTAAGCCAAAAGTGAAATCACACAAAAAATGTTTAGGCCTATTCCCTCAAGCAGTGATTTTGATAAACATATTCAAACGTGTCTTCATTTAGAATTATACAGCAAATTTCAAACTAAGATATGAGTATCATCATATATTTTGGGTAATGTGGAACACAAAATGAGTGGGCCGATGTAGCCAATATATTTGTGTGTTGATTTGCAGGGTGACATGTGTCATGACTGCTTGCTGGCCACATTCTGCAGAGCTTGTGTTTGGTGTCAGATGTCACGAGAGATGAAATCACGAGATCTACAAGTCACTCTTGTTGGTGCCAGGAATTTGTAATGTGTTTTGAAGCAGCTATGGTGGTGTGTAAATGAGAAGAATCATAAGGAAAATCCTGACACGCTGAAAGGCAGATACATATGTATTAATATATCTCATTAACTGAATATATCTCATTGAAGTGAATCATTTTTTTATTGCATTTATATTGTTAGATGCTTATTATAATAATGATGATTTTCTGTTAATCCCTGGTGTAATTTGTTTTTGTCTATAATGTCTGTATTGTTGTGTATCTTTAATGTCAATTACTCAGTTTCTAATCAGCATCATCAATATCATGACAAGTGTGATCAGTGAAATTAATGTTTGACATATCTAGATAGATGTTAGTGTTTTTGTGTGACAGTAGTGAATGTATTCAACATAAATGGTAAAAGCATACCACTTTTCATACCACTTTCTGTTTTTGTCTTATAAAGCTTATTAAAACAACACAGAAATTAATACTCATTTACAAAACGGAATAAAAAAAACACTTTTTTGAGTTTTACTTTAAGCATGAAGAAAGAAATATGTATTGCTTCCCAGTATGTTTGCTTTTTCATGATTGCCTTTATTTTAAGACTGAAAATCTTTCATATCTTTTACTTGTGTTGTTACACAATAAATTATTGATCATTTTCTTTGACACTTTCCTGTTCCTGTCTCTGGAAGGGTGTTTGAGTAGACACATATAGTAAAATTCCTGTAGTCTGTTTATTTTCCTCTTTTCTTGTGACTTTGTTAATACAGTAAATTGCTTCTTATGACTCTCATTACATTATTATTAGTAAGCATAGTGGATATAATTTTTATTATAGATGTTTATGACAAATAATGAAGGATATTATTAGCATTTTAGAAGTTATTAGCATGTTTGTTTGGTTTTAATTTTACATTTCATTATTAATATGATATTTTTAATTTATTTTGAGGTTTATGTTAATGTTGACATTGTCTTATTTTGCAACTATAACGCATATGTTTTGTGGGGTTTGTGTCCCCCTGCTGGACATTTTCTACAAATGCAAAACAACATACTTGCAAAAAATAGCATCAAGGCATGTCACAATCCAGCACAGAAAATACTTATCCTCTTCCGCGTAGTACAAAGTAAGAGCATGACAGATAAGTTTCAAATGAGAAACAGAAAGTCAGATTGTGAGATAATAATTAAGTTGTAAAATTGCAACTGCAGGCCCAAAATAAAACTACACATAAACACATTTTAAAAAGTCGTAATTACGTTAAAATTGTCGCAGTTGTGAGATATAAAGTCGTATTTAACCAGAAGAGTACTGATGAAACGTCTATTATAATTCCATTTTCGTGCTTTATATTTTTAATTAAATCATCAGTCGATGTTAAATGCCGAGGCGAACCAATCAAACCTTGATACCTCGACTGTAAAGACTCTTTCATTGAAGGATAGGATCGGGTAGCTCCGCCCATCGCTGCTTACATTAATCATCATGGAGTAAGGAGTGAACTGTAGGCCTACTGACTGTGCTTTTGTGAGTGTGCCAGTATAAACCATGGTATAAACAGTCAAATTGCCTGTCGCTGGAATCTAGTATCGTTTCATAAGAAGTAGCCAACTGTTTTCTTAAAAAGATTAGTTCAAGCGTAAATTTGACTTTGAAATTAACTATGAAAGACAGGTAAACAAATTGGTGCATTTTTGTCATTGCCAAAATTAAATTAAAGCAATATCTTAGTGATATATATATATATATATATATATATATATATATATATATATTAGGGGTGGCACGGTACACACGGTACACAGATGTTCGGTACGTACCTCGGTTCGGGGGTCACGGTTCGATACGATTTCGGTAGAACATGAAAAAAAAAAGAAATCTACTATGCTCGGTTTCTTTTCATTTATTTTGAACAGACAGTAGTGCAAATAAAAAAAATGTCCATCTAGATGTTAAAATATACATATTATTACATGTTATAGGTGCATCTCAATAAATTAGAATGTTGTGGAAAAGTTCATTTATTTCAGTAATTCAACTCAAATTGTGAAACTCGTGTATTAAATAAATTCATTGCACACAGACTGAAGTAGTTCAAGTCTTTGGTTCTTTTAATTGTGATGATTTAGGCTCACATTTTAACAAAAACCCACCTATTCACTATCTCAACAAATTAGAATACTTCATAAGACCAATAAAAAAAACATTTTTAGTGAATTGTTGGCCTTCTGGAAAGTATGTTCATTTACTGTATATGTACTCAATACTTGGTAGGGGCTCCTTTTGCTTTAATTACTGCCTCAATTCGGCGTGGCATGGAGGTGATCAGTTTGTGGCACTGCTGAGGTGGTATGGAAGCCCAGGTTGCTTTGATAGCGGCCTTCGGGTCATCTGCATTGTTGGGTCTGACGTCTCTCATCTTCCTCTTGACAATACCCCATAGATTCTCTATGGGGTTCAGGTCAGGCGAGTTTGCTGGCCAATCAAGCACAGTAACACCATGGTCATTGAACCAGCTTTTGGTACCTTTGGCAGTGTGGGCAGGTGCCAAGTCCTGCTGGGAAATGAAATCAGCATCTCCATAAAGCTTGTCAGCAGAAGGAAGCATGAAGTGCTCTAAAATTTCCTGGTAGATGGCTGCGTTGACTGTGGACTTCAGAAAACACAGTGGACCAACACCAGCAGATGACATGGCAGCCCAAATCATCACTGACTGTGGAAACTTCACACTGGACTCCAAGCAACATGGAATCTGTGCCTCTCCACTCTTCCTCCAGACTCTGGGACCTTGACTTCCAAATGAAATGCAAAATTTACTTTCATCTGAAAAGAGGACTTTGGACCACTGAGCAACAGTCCAGTTCTTTTTCTCCACAGCCCAGGTAAGAGCTTCTGACATTGTCTCTGGTACAGAAGTGGCTTGGTAGCCCTTTTCCTGAAGAAGTCTGAGCATGGTGTCTCTTGATGCATTGACTCCAGCTTCAGTCCACTCCTTGTGAAGTTCTCACAAGTGTTTGAAGCTTTGCTTAGTTTTGCTTGATCCCTGTTGCTGCACCTTTTCCAACCCAAATTCTCAAGTCAACTTGCATTTAATATGCTTTGTACAGCACTCTGTAAACAGCCACCCTGTTGCTTGTGCACCTTTTGGAGGGCCAATGTTCGTCCTGGATCATTGCCAATCAGCAGTCTTCCATTATTGTGGTTTCAAAGAACAAGAGATACCCTGAATTTATCAATGGTCTTTGAAACTCAAATGTAAATATTTAATATGCTGATTTTTGACTTTCATACTGTAAGCTCTAATCACAAATTAAAACAAAAAAACTGAAATATTTTACTTTACATAAACTAAAATATATGAAAGCCTTTTTGAAATAACACAAGAAAAAATGAACTTTCAGACATTCTAATTTATTAATGAGTATATATAAAATCTGTTTTGTTTTCATTGTGAGTGTACACAAATAAAAGCAGACTTACAGTGATTATTAATAAGACAATAAGTGTTTAAAGTTGATTCTCTGGTATAAGGAAACAGCTGAAGTGTCGCGCCGGAGCGCGCGCACACACACACACACACAACACATCAGTTCCAGCGCTAACATTCAATGTACTTTTTCGTCTTCAATATGCATTCTTCAGATCTTGCGTCCTTGTGTTCTCATTGCCAAGTCAGCAGTCTATATGTCGAACGTCTGACCAAACCCGGAAAACATTATCGCTTCCGCTTGTCGGAGAACGCATTAATAGCAGTAAATTGGCGATTATATAAGGGAATCAGTTAAATCCTGTTTTTATTGTTGACGTTTTATACTTAAATATATAAATGTTAATGAAAAGCATAAAAATAAAAAACTTTTATATATCAATCCACATATGTGATGGACATTGGTTATGATTATCTTTAGTGTCTACTTTGAAGGCATCTTGAGTAAAACAGCTTCATATTTAACGAGGCATATGCAAAACGCATGAACCGGAAGCAACGAGACCTGGTTAGCAGAATACGGAAGTCTGTTGTGCATAACCCCTAATAGGACGCATGAAAGTGCCCGGATGTGTTCTTGATATCGTGGATGCATCGAGTGCAGACTTGAGAGAATCGAGCTGTTAGAATCCCAGAAGATGCTGCGGGCGGCCGGTGTACGGAAGCCTGTAATCTTTAAACTCGCTCTAGCAAATACTTGACGGCTCTTGAAGTTGAAAGTAAACATTTATCGTTTTGTTTTGCTTAATTTTAATAAAGTTATAAGACCCGGAGAAAGTCTGCATTTTTATTGGCATATTAAAATGAATCTTAACAGTTAAACATATAACGCTGTAAAATAAAACAATACAATTATATGAAAGTAATATCTATAATAGTATGACATTTTTTAATAAGTTATGACATTTGTTTGTAATGTTATGCTATATTTATTGTTCATTGGCCGCTGCTTATGCTGAGACTATGAGACAGTTAAAGGGATAGTTCACCCAAAAATGAAAATTCTTTCATGATTTGAACTCACCCTCAAGTAGTTCCAAACCTGTATGAATTTCTTTGTTCTGCCGAACACAAAGGAAGATATTTTGAAGGAAGTTTGTAACCAGGCTGTTTTGGGGCACCATTGACTTCCATAGCAGGAAAAAAAATACTGGTGTGCCAGAACTGCTCTGTTTCCCACATTCTTCAAAATATCTTCCTTTGTGTCCAGCAGAACAAAGACATTCATACAGGTTTGGAACTACTTGAGGGTGAGTAAATGATGACAGAATTTTCATTTTTGGGTGAACTATCCCTTTAAGCAAGAAGGCAGTACATCTCAATGCGTTCTGTGTTCTTGCGTCCTTCGAGTCTCCACGAGAACGCAAGTCCGTTCTCTGCGATCTTGGAATTGAGAAACAGCCAATACAGTGAGCCAAACATCAGCCGCCCGCCTCTGTAGCTGTGTCTCATTTAGAAAGACTGCGTCCTCCGGAGGTCGAATCCTCTGTAGGTTGCATCCTCTGTAGGATGCGTAACGTATACGAAGTGTCCTCAACCTAGAATTAAACGAGACGGCCTTCGTAGGACGGACGGAAAAGGAAACCGGTAGTATCGCGTTGATTTGCTAACACATTTAGAGCATCGTTGTGCTCTCACACTACTTAAATGAACGAAAATTATTTCTAAATTTGGAAAGTAATTTGAAAAAAAAATGCTTTTACTTGTTTTATTTTGTGTTTGAGGAGCTCCAGCGTACATACAACAGGCATCTGTTAGAGAAAAAAGGAGTAGGATATTAAGAACAAAGTTTATCCGTTTTTACTGGAGGCACTTTTAAGTTGAAAAGACACATCAGCGCTTGTGTGTACATCTGCCGGCGCCGGCATTTTTCAAATTAACGACGGTTTACGGCGACGCAAAGAATTGTGGGTTATCTGTAGCAGCGAAGGATACACCTGATGCATCCTCCGAATTCTTGTGAAAGAAGGACACATTCGAAGGTCGCATTCGGAGTGTCCTACTTGCTTTTCTGAAATGAGACAGACTCGATGACGTATGCACCCTTCGAATGAGACCTCCGGAGGACGCAGCCTTCTAAATGAGACACAGCCTATGTCACCGTTGGCATTCGCTGTTCTTCTGCTGGCGGTTATCAAACAGAGTTGCATTGCTGCGGGTGCCCCCTTCTGGATTGGGGGTGAATTGCCTGTATTCGTCATAAGGCCTCATGCACCGAACTGAGATGCCTGTACCGTGACGGTTCGATACGAATACATGTACCGTGCCACCCCTAATATATATATATATATATATATATATATATAAAAGGGTGAAGTCAGCTAAAATGGGCTATCAGGTAAAATGGGCCAAATAATGTTGTAGCATCATATCTCTTTAAATTTTTACCGAAAATCACAATAACTTATCTTGCATTGTTGCTTCAACACTTGTTGACATGTAACAATTTTTATTGGTCTGAGTTTTGTAAGACGGGCAGGGCAGAGTGTTACATTATGGCCTGGTTTCACAGAAGGGGTTTAGAATAAGCCAGGATTAGGCCATAGTTCAATTAGGACATTTAAGTAATTTTTATAAATATGCCTTAGAGAAAACATTACTGGTGTGAATCTTGAGACAAAACAAATATATTGATACAAACAAAACAAAACACTGATATATTTTAAGATCAGTCAGTACATGTTTCTTTCAGTTGAAACAGCTCAGACTTACATTTTAGTTTGGGACTAGGCTTAAGCCTTGTCTATGAAACCGGGGGGAAGCTTGTCAGAGAAATTGTAAGGTAATTGAGCCTGACATAGTAAATTTCATTAATCACTAACTAAGGTGTCAGACTTTGTCCCTGTGTCTTGTGTTTTCCACGTGCTCCCAGTGTTTCCATGTCCATATTTGTTTTTTCCTGTTCCCGTCTTCGTTCAGTTCCAATTTTGTAATCATTAGTTCCAGGTGTGTTTCTTTAATTATCTAATTTACTCCACTGTTTATAAGCCCTGTGTTTCCCTGAGTCTAGTGTCTACTCTTGAATTGTCTTCCTGGATGTCACTCCTGAGTTCCTGTGTTTGTTTCCCTGCGTTCATTGAATTAAAGTCCATGTTAAAGTTTATTCCTCGTCTCCTCGCTCCTTTGTTCCAGTACTCATTGCGTGAAATGTGATGTAAGGGTACTAAAGCAATTATAAGTAAGCTTACCAACAATGCGAAAGGTTTATGGACAATGTTTTGACATGCTCTTTCAAATAAAAATAAAAAGTTTAGTTTATATAAGAAACTTTTATTTTTGTGAAAAGGGTCATTTTAGGTAGAAATGGCTGGTTAAACTAAAATGGGCTGCATACACACACACACACACACACACACTTTTAGACAGAAACTGAGGGTGAAAATAGGTTTATAGGCCTAGATATGTATCCATACAAAATCTTAACAGTCTTTAAAAAAAAAATACAAGCATACACATACAGGTGCATCTCAATAAATTAGAATGTCGTGGAAAAGTTCATTTATTTCAGTAATTCAACTCAAATTGTGAAACTCGTGTATTAAATAAACTCAATGCACAGACTGAAGTAGTTTAAATCTTTGGTTCTTTTAATTGTGATGATTTAGGCTCACATTTAACAAAAACCCACCAATTCACAAATTAGAATACTTCATAAGACCAATAAAAAAACATTTTTAGTGAATTGTTGGCCTTCTGGAAAGTATGTTCATTTACTGTATATGTACTCAATACTTGGTAGGGGCTCCTTTTGCTTTAATTACTGCCTCAATTCGGCGTGGCATGGAGGTGATCAGTTTGTGGCACTGCTGAGGTGGTATGGAAGCCCAGGTTTCTTTGACAGTGGCCTTCAGCTCATCTGCATTTTTTGGTCTCTTGTTTCTCATTTTCCTCTTGACAATACCCCATAGATTCTCTATGGGGTTCAGGTCTGGTGAGTTTGCTGGCCAGTCAAGCACACCAACACCATGGTCATTTAACCAACTTTTGGTAGTGTGGGCAGGTGCCAAATCCTGCTGGAAAATGAAATCAGCATCTTTAAAAAGCTGGTCAGCAGAAGGAAGCATGAAGTGCTCCAAAATTTCTTGGTAAACGGGTGCAGTGACGTTGGTTTGCAAAAAACACAATGGACCAACACCAGCAGATGACATTGCACCCCAAATCATCACAGACTGTGGAAACTTAACACTGGACTTCATGCAACTTGGGCTATGAGCTTCTCCACCCTTCCTCTAGACTCTAGGACCTTGGTTTCCAAATGAAATACAAAACTTGCTCTCATCTGAAAAGAGGACTTTGGACCACTGGGCAACAGTCCAGTTCTTCTTCTCCTTAGCCCAGGTAAGACGCCTCTGACATTGTCTGTGGTTCAGGAGTGGCTTAACAAGAGGAATACGACAACTGTAGCCAAATTCCTTGACATGGCTGTGTGTGGTGGCTCCTGATGCCTTGACCCCAGCCTCAGTCCATTCCTTGTGAAATTCACCCAAATTCTTGAATCGATTTTGCTTGACAATCCTCATAAGGCTGCGGTTTTCTCGGTTGGTTGTGCATCTTTTTGTTCCACACCTTTTCCGTCCACTCAACTTTCTGTTAACATGCTTGGATACAGCACTCTGTGAACAGCCAGCTTCTTTGGCAATGAATGTTTGTGGCTTACCCTCCTTGTGAAGGGTGTCAATGATCGTCTTCTGGACAACTGTCAGATCAGCAGTCTTCCCCATGATTGTGTAGCCTAGTGAACCAAACTGAGAGACCATTTTGAAGGCTCAGGGAACCTTTGCAGGTGTTTTGAGTTGATTAGCTGATTGGCATGTCACCATATTCTAATTTGTTGAGATAGTGAATTGGTGGGTTTTTGTTAAATGTGAGCCTAAATCATCACAATTAAAAGAACCAAAGACTTAAACTACTTCAGTCTGTGTGCATTGAATTTATTTAATACACGAGTTTCACAATTTGAGTTGAATTACTGAAATAAATGAAAATTTCCACGACATTCTAATTTATTGAGATGCACCTGTATTATTGTGCTTATCTCTCATATTTATCAGCTCAACTTATTAGCATTCTCAGCATATCAAAGTAAAATATATTCATCTTCATTCACAACATCTATAGCCAAATGGCTAAACTAAACGAGGCTACTTCATCTACTGCTGGCTAAACTGCAGCTCTACCTTCATGTTTCAATCTGCTGGATAGCCTACAACTCTTCTGATGTGATGTAGCCTATTCAAATCTTCAAGCAGAAAGAGATTATGCTAAGTAATATTAAATAACATAAATCCAGAAATCCTTGTGATGCACACCATGTTTGTTCATTTAGGCCAGAGGAGAACTGGTCCTTTGACTGAGCCTGGTTTCTCCCAAGGATTTCTTTCCTCAATTTCTGTCACCTGATGGAGTTTGGATTCCCTGGGTGCCATTGTCACCTAGACATTTTTAATATTTATATTATTTATATAATCAATTTGATGGCACTGCCACTATCAGACAAGAACAAAACTTCAGCTGAATTGAGCTGAATAATGAAGAATGAGCTGCTTTAGCTGAATCAAATTTGATCACAATGGACAAATTCTGCAACATCAACAATGTTGTTGGAAGTTAACAGTGGGTGAAAGTCACCTACATGTTGGATGAGGGTGAGTGAAATTTTCATTTTTGGATGAATTATTCCTTTAAGATTTCTGTCTTTGTTGGCATCATTTTATGTGTTGATTATTATGCTCTGCAATAGCACTTTTCAACTCTGTTTTCCAGTCTGTTTCAATCGGTTGTAATAACTTTAGTACCATTATATATATATATATATATATATATATATATATATATATATATATATAATTTTATTAGGCCTACATTTTGTGGTCTTTGTGTTGATATTACAGTAAAAGACTTTTCATGTTATCTGGTATCTCACAAATCCATATTAGCAGCCTCCGGTTTACATCCAATGTTTTTTAAATGTCAATTAAAAATTATTTATTGATCTTGGATTGTTTTCTTACTGTTACACATGGGGCTTTTTTCCATTTACTCACTTTACTGAACATGTTTTCAGGTTTAGCTGCATATTTTCTATGGTTCAGTAAACTTTTTTTGGTAATCAAATCTTGCACACATAAATACGTCTGCTTTTACTTTCTTTTGACAAAAAAGGAGCAGTTGCACTAGAAGAGTAAGTAAGCCATTTCTTATTGCTTCTCCCTTTTTTCAGCAGAAAAAAAAAACATGTCTACTATAGGTATACCATGGTAAAAAAAAAACTAATTAAACATGTTTTGCTACACTAACCATAGTTTAACCATGGTATTTGTAATAAAACTGTGGTTATAGGCTACAACTGGTAATAAAAACGCCCAAAAAACACGGTTAGCCTATTATAACCTACTTTTACTATAGTAATACCATTGTTAATTTTCGTAAGGGATTGTGTATAATAATATGAAATAAATGTTTTAATAGATTATGACATTTACATCACAAAATATCAGGGAGTGACACTTTTTTTTGTTGTGAAGGAGGGTTGCTGTAAACCCCATCAGAACTGGGTTGCGGTGCAGGGGGACGGGACTAATGACAGGTCATTGAAGGGTAGTCTAGCCTATCTGGAGTGCATATAAATATGAATATTAAGCTTGATATGTTTCATACGTTGTATATCATCCGTAACTGCTGTCGGAGTTCTGATGTTGTGTGCTACCTGCTCAGATTGTGCTACCAGTAGCCTATATAAAACTTCAGATCGTTTTTTTTTGTTTTTTTTTTACTTATTGGAGGTACAGAACGCCACACAGCAACTTTTCGGCATTGCACCAAGCAAAAATCAATCGAAATCATAACAAAAAGTAAAGATCAAGCGCCTAACAAGGGGTCCGTTCTTCGTACTTCGCTAACTCAGTTATCCTAGACTTGCTCAGTGGCGTTGCGGGGGGGAGGGGGGGCTTGAGCCCCTGATGTTTTGCCAAAAGCCCCTGATCTTTTTGAAGATGGACCATGTACTTCTCAAATAAAATTTGTTTTATTAAATTGAATTTGTTCTCCGAGTACTAGAAATCCATCTGTCCGTGATGAAAAGCAGTCTGCGCTGCTAGTTGTGGTAGATTACCGCTTTCCTTATGTGTTCATCCCACTAAACACACCTTTAAAGCCCGCCCCTCGGTTTATGTTTTGGATATTTAAATAGCCAGATCGCGAACAGATTCAATCACCCACGCAATCTTCCTAAATGACAAGGATTCAGCTATGTCTATTAAATCCTTAAATCACACTGTAACATTTACATTTTTAAATCTGCTCGCGCGCCTGACCCAGAGAGGGCAGTTATGAAACATCTTTACAAGTCTTTTGTATCATTATTTCTAAGTTACAAACATTCAAATAATCACAGAAGTACTGGGATAAACACTGTTTTCTACAGTATAGCGATTTAAATGGAGAAAACCTTTTTTTGAAAGTGACTTCAGGCTTCAAATAAAGATTGTATCAATTACATCGTAACGCCTGCAGGTGGACAAGTGACTTAAAAAAGAGATTCGTTCAAAAAACATTGATTCCTTCAGGAATGAAACAAGTGAAGTCTTTATGAGTGAGTCACTGAATCATTCCTTCAACTTGATTTTTTTTAACAATACGTTGAATATAGAATACATTTTATAAACAGATTGTAGCAATTTGCATTTGGTCAGAACCTCTAATAAATTGCATGTTATTTTGTTTAGTTGTCTATTTTTTTCCAGAATCATGGTGGGAGAATCGTGTTATCTATTTAAAAAAGAAACAATTGTGATTCTCCATTCTCCATTTATCCAGAATTGTGCATCTCTAGTTGGTAATGTATCCACACATAATGTAAACATTTTTTTTTATGTCAGATGAATTTAATGTCAGATAAATCATCAAACATGTGGTTAGTGAGGCAGTATCAGTATGCGGCCGGGCCCTATTGGAAAAAACAACTAAAATGTATGAAATACATTTATTTTGTGCTAAGTATTCTACAAATACATTTATATATTTATGTGCATAATAAAAAAATACCCTGCAATTGTACTTTTTCTATCTAAACTATTGTCTGAAAAAAACATTTTGTACTATGCACTTTAATGTGCAAAATAGTGCTGAAGTCCAACTAAAAATACTGAATTTATTTGCTAAAGTGCAATAAGCATATTCAGGTACACTTTAAAATCTTGCATTTAAAGACTGATATTATATTACAGAGATATCAATCCTTATTTTATGTAAAACATATTTTGCATAATATAAGAAATGTGCATTGTGCAAAAAAAATACGGACCAAGGTCTCCGCGCGTTAATTCTAATGGTTTGTTTTCCCCCATGGCCTAAACGGATATACGTTTTTGTGGGCGTTCCCAGCAATGCCGACCAAGTCAATGCATGAACATGAATTATGGGTGAAATATGAAAACCCAGTTAGTGGCCACTTTGAAGCCAATTGGTTGTTTGTTGTCAGAATGTTGTTCTGTGCAAGAAACAGAGAATTGTTGAACAACTCGCTCAAGTGTCTTTGCAATGAATGGAAGAAGGGATACCGGTCTGTAGTTTTCTAAAAGTGCTGGATTTAGAGCAGGTTTTTAAGCAGTGGGCTTACCCGAGCCTGCTTAAATGCTGTGGGAAATGTACCAGTGTGAAGCGAGGTGTTGATAATGTGAGTAAGCGCAGGTATGACTGAAGAAGAAATGGCTTGAAGGAGGTGAGTGGGGATAGGATCAAGTGGACAAGTAGTGGGATGATTGGAAAGGATGAGTTTGGAAACCTCCGTCTCCGAGAGAGGAGAAAAGGAGGTGAGAGATTGTGTATTTGTCGTTATGAAGTTATTATTAGTTTGTGGTGTGAGGAATTGGTCACTGATGGTTTTTGTTTTATTTGTGAAGAAAGTTGCAAAGTCGTCAGCTATAAGAGTTGATGAAGGAGGAGGGGGAGGAGGACAGAGAAGAGAAGAGAAAGTTTTGAAGAGTGCGCGAGAGTCGGAACAGTTGTTAAGTTTGTTGTGGTAGTATGTCATTTTAGCAGTGGAGACATTTGCAGAGAAGGAAGAGAGGTGTGACTGATACACACTAAGGTCGGTAGAGTTTTTGGATTTGTGCCATTTCCTCTCTGCATTCCTTAGTTTAGCACGATGTTCACGGAGAACATCGGACAATCAGGGGGCAGAGGGGGTAGCGCGTGCTGGTCTGGATGAAAGGGGGCAAAAGTTGTCTAAGCAAAATGTTAGAGTGAAGCAAAGAGTGTCAGTAGCACTGTTTGTGTCGAGTGCTGAAAACTGAGAGGGTGAAGGTAGTGCGGATGAAACCATTGAGGATAGGCGAGAGGGAGAGAGCGAGCGTAGGTTACGCCGAAAGGTGACCTGTTAATAACTTTGAGCCTTAAATAGCAGAAGTGAGCACAACTTTGAAAAAAAAACTGATGAACTTTACAGGAACAAATAGATAAATAGAGTTTTATGCAGCTTGCACGTTTACAATGTGCAGTGGGCTTCAAAAATGAAAATAGGATTAGATTAGTCAAAAACTAAAGCATGTAATTGTAACTTTAGTGGTTGTAAATTACTTTAAAATTATTTAAAATGTGTTAGTGTTAGCAATGCAACATTTAATAACATAATTTAATTTATTTCATGGTGGAGAGGAAGACTTAAAGAATAAGCATAAGAAATGTTTTATAATAAAATTATTTTGCCAAATATAGTTATGTTCAATAGGGAAGCTAATCTCTTGTTCTTCAGAGTATACCCCTTACCAAAAAGTAGTATACTTCAAGTATATTTTATTAAGTATACTTAAGTAAAGTTCAAGTATAGTTTTAAGTATACAAATATCAGTGTACTAGTAGTATACTTGTAAGTATTCCCTGAGACTAAATTGGCCCACTTTCTAGTATATAAAAGTATACTTTTAAGTATAACAGTAGTAAACTTTGAGTATAAAACTAGTTTACATCAATGTTTTTAGCTTGTACTGCAACTATACTAAAAGTGAACTTATAGGTATACTGATAGTTTACTAATTAGATACTTGTAGTAGCATTTTAGTACACCTTGAAGTATAGTCTCAGTAAACTACTAGTTTAGTAGTTTTATACTGCAAGTTTACTCGTAAGTTTACTTTAAGTGAACTTTACATCATACTTTAAGTACAGGTGCATCTTAATAAATAAATTAGAATGTCGTGGAAAAGTTCATTTATTTCAGTAATTCTACTCAAATTGGGAAACTCGTGTATTAAATAAATTCAATGCACACAGACTGAAGTAGTTTAAGTCTTTGGTTCTTTTAATTGTGATGATTTAGGCTCACATTTAACAAAAACCCACCAATTCAAATCTCAACAAATTAGAATATGGTGATATGCCAATCAGCTAATCAACTCAAAACACCTGCAAAAGTTTCCTGAGCCTTCAAAATGGTCTCTCAGTTTGGTTCACTAGGCTACACAATCATGGGGAAGACTGCTGATCTGACAGTTGTCCAGAAGACAATCATTGACACCCTTCACAAGGAGGGTAAGCCACAAATATTCATTGCCAAAGAAGCTGGCTGTTCACAGAGTGCTGTATCCAAGCATGTTAACAGAAAGTTGAGTGAAAGGGAAAAAGTGTGGAAGAAAAAGAGAACCAGCCGAGAGAACCGCAGCCTTATGAGGATTGTCAAGCAAAATCGATTCAAGAATTTGGGTGAACTTCACAAGGAATGGACTGAGGCTGGGGTCAAGGCATCAAGAGCCACCACACACAGACGTGTCAAGGAATTTGGCTACAGTTGTCGTATTCCTCTTGTTAAGCCACTCCTGAACCACAGACAACGTCAGAGGCGTCTTACCTGGGCTAAGGAGAAGAAGAACTGGACTGTTGCCCAGTGGTCCAAAGTCCTCTTTTCAGATGAGAGCAAGTTTTGTATTTCATTTGGAAACCAAGGTCCTAGAGTCTGGAGGAAGGGTGGAGAAGCTCATAGACCAAGTTGCATGGAGTCCAGTGTTAAGTTTCCACAGTCTGTGATGATTTGGGGTGCAATGTCATCTGCTGGTGTTGGTCCATTGTGTTTTTTGAAAACCAACGTCACTGCACCCGTTTACCAAGAAATTTTGGAGCACTTAATGCTTCCTTCTGCTGACCAGCTTTTTAAAGATGCTGATTTCATTTTCCAGCAGGATTTGGCACCTGCCCACACTGCCAAAAGCACCAAAAGTTGGTTAAATGACCATGGTGTTGGTGTCCTTTACTGGCCAGCAAACTCACCAGACCTGAACCCCATAGAGAATCTATGGGGTATTGTCAAGAGGAAGATGAGAGACACCAGACCCAACAATGCAGATGACCTGAAGGCCACTGTCAAAGAAACCTGGGCTTCCATACCACCTCAGCAGTGCCACAAACTGATCACCTCCATGCCATGCCGAATTGAGGCAGTAATTAAAGCAAAAGGAGCCCCTACCAAGTATTGAGTACATATACAGTAAATTAACATACTTTCCAGAAGGCCAACAATTCACTAAAAATGTTTTTTTTTAATTGGTCTTATGAAGTATTCTAATTTGTTGAGATAGTGAATTGGTGGGTTTGTGTTAAATGTGAGCCTAAATCATCACAATTAAAAGAACCAAAGACTTAAACTACTTCAGTCTGTGTGCATTGAGTTTATTTAATACACGAGTTTCACAATTTGAGTTGAATTACTGAAATAAATGAACTTTTCCACGACATTCTAATTTGTTGAGATGCACCTGTATACTACTATGTCCCTATTTAGGTATTAATTTGTATATATTTTTTTATATGAATATCTGAACATAAAAACATAAAAAGAAAGAACAGGCTATCTGCTTGTAAACAAAAACATTTTATTCTAGCTTCATGCATTCTTTTTTTAAACACTTGAATGTGGGTTAGTTTCATAAATAAATAAAAAATAAAGAAATAACATTTTGAACAAAAAGCTGAAAAAAGACTATGAATTGGATTCAGAATGATATAATCAAAACGTAGATGCAGTCAATCAACACCCCAAAGCTCGACAGTCATTATTACCTCTTCATTGGTGACATTTTATTCCATAACGTTACACAGTTTTGATGTTGTTTTTGATGTTGTTTTATGTCAGATGTTCGTGTTAGATTACATCTGGGGCACGTTCAGGCTCACATGTCAGGCCCAACGTTTTGCTACGGTTTTCAGGTTGAACGACATGTTTCCTGGAAACGGTGTGCAATGGTGTGCAACAGGGTTTGAGATACGTTTTCTCTTGTTTGGTGGGTGTGTCAGAAATGTCAGCCCAATCAGCAGCAACATGTGTATAAACCACATGGTATTAAAGAGACAGCTCGCACAATGGATCCAAGTAAAGTCATTTACAACGGTGTCCGCTGCAGCTGCCAACAATTGAAGATATTAATAGACATGTTTGTCTTACAGTTTTTTATGATCGCTATGACAATTTTTTCAATACTTCTAACAATTTTCCTATACTCTTAATGCACCAACACACCTACAACACACAATTGACAAAACAGTTAATTTCATGCTCAAAATCACACATTGCAAACTAAACTCCAACACTAATTTTCAAATTAAAATAATACACCAACACAATACACTACATCTACCAAAACACTGCAAACATGTCTCAAAATCAAATTATTATTCCAAAACACTAACACATGTTCTCTTCCAACAGGAACATTTCAACAGTCAATCATAGCACAATATCATAAAAACACTAACATCAGACGGAATTACAGAAACTGCATTATTTTATATGTTTTAGATCTGCCCTTATACAATACTATATTGTATTGATCATAAATTGTGTTTTGCAGTTCTTTTGAAGCCTCTCTACATTTTTGTTTCATTGGGTTTGGTAAATGCATGCATTTTGTTTCTTTTGCTACAAAAATTCAATACAAAAAACGAATCACCCATCTCAGAGTAGATTTACAGAATGTACGGTTTGTGAAAAAAGAAGACAGAGACAGAATTACTGAAGTAAAGGCTTTATTTGCAACAGGACATTACTGCAAGATAACAAAAATATGCAATACAGTTGCCATTTATTATATGAAAGTACAAAATATACAAACAGAAAAAGCCACAGAAGAAGAAAATATAAATAAAAAAGTCATCTTCTAATCTGCCCGGTCTTCTGCATTTGGCCACATGTTCTCATCCACATCACACCTGATATCTTCTTCTCTGGTAAGGTATCTTTTGGTACACTCTAAAAAAAAATGGTGCTATATAGCAAAGTGGTTCTTGGCTCGTAATCATAGGGGAACCACTTTTGGTGACCTTTGTCAAATGGTGCTATGTAGAGCCATAAGAGGTGCCATATTGCAATGTATTTCTTCAACAAAAATGGTGCTAAACAGCACCAACAGTGGTTCTTTGGCTCGTAAAGAACCTTTAAAGGGGCTTAACAGGTTATTTGTATGGCAGTGGTGCTATATAGCCCGTCAGTCATGCCAAAGAACCGGTGAAGAACCGCTGAAGAACCACTGAAGAACCAATAAAGCACCAAGATTTGGTGCTATACAGCACCAAAAGTGGTTTCCCTATGATTACGAGCCAAATAACCACTTTTAGTGCTATATAGCACCATTTTATTTTTAGAGTGTACGCCTTATCCACCCCTGGCAGTGTTCAGCTGTGATGTCTTGGCATGCAGCAGCCATTGCATCCAGGAGGACATTTGACATTTGGTCAAAAACCTTCCATCTCCAGGTTGAGAAAAAAGTCCTCAATGAGGCTGAGGAAAGTGGAGTAAGGGGCAAGGAAAATGGACATCTTTCTCGAATGGGTGTCAAACCAGTCTGTGACTGCACGGGAATGGTGGAATGCCACATTGTTCCATGTGATCACATATCTCCCACCTGTCCCCTTTCTACCTCTGGCACCAGTCTTTTGTGCAGGTCTTCTAAAATGTCACATTCATGCAGGAGTGCACTTTTCCACACAAGATCAGCCCAAATAGGTCCTCTTTTACTGTATACTGTATGGTCATGTGATTGAAAGAACCTCAACACCTGAGTGTGTTGCCTAGATGGGAATCAGCTGTAATTTAAATATTTGCATAACATTATATATTTGCAAGCAGCTGTTTCTCATTAATGAATATAAAATTGGATATATTTGTGCTTCAAATTCACAATATGAACAGCTGTTCACTTTGACTTTAGCCTATAAGTTAGGTTTAGAAAATGATGTTATCTGTTCTGACATATAGTGTGAAAGCATTTGAAAATTTGGCAGTAAAATTACATTGTTTTGGTCTCGGTTGAGCTTGTGTGTAAAAGAAGTTCAAGCATTTTAAATGTGTTCTAACTGTATGCATTTTGTGTCAAAGCAACAAGAAATATGTTAATTGTATAGCCTACACAAACAGAGGTTGTGTTAACAGTGTTAAGAGTTTAGGAAAATTGTTAAAAGTATTGAAAAAATTGTCATAGCGATCGTAAAAAACTGTAAGAGTTTTATAGTAACATAGCATGTCAACATGATGATGATGAATTTGTAAGTAAATGTAATTAACATAAAAATAAATTCACAAGAGCAAGTATATTGTTTGCACATGTTTATTTTCATTAAAGGCAAAATAACTGAAATAATAAGAGCACAAGTATAGATCTGGAACGTCTAAATATCATGTAGTGATTGTAATGTCTTCTGGTCCGTATCCTTTCTTTAGGATGGTGTGCTAGACACTGATTAATGTAACAAAAATACTATACATATTTATATATTTTGCTATTGTATTGTGGAGTGACACGTTCATAAACTTTTCTATGCTCCTCTGATTATATAATGGCAATTATTACAATATCATAGCACAACAACAGTGATCAGCAATAATAAGTCTAATACTCACAATAAAAATAATACGGTCATATAGATCATAACAGTCTCAGAGGTAAGAAGTGGATTATCCTTCATCTGAAATGTTTGTCTTTTCATCCTGAAATGCGAGGCAAATATTGGATCACAATAATTAGGAACCACAGTTTCCACAAATCCCTTCACTCGATTGGGATGTTCTCTTTTATTCTGGACAGCAAGGGCAGTGAATGTAACACTTAAACACGTATTTATACCGATTTCAACAGGCTTCAAAAATTCCTCAAAAAGAACACAAAGAATAGCCTTCTCAGCTGCCATAGTTGCAACTCTTGCGTCATCAGAACAGGGTATTCAACGCATCACCGTTTCCGTTTAAAAAACGTTTTGCACCGTTTTGTCTGGGCTGAACTTGGCCCTGTTGTTTCGGCTTTCTTCTTCACTTGTGTTTTTTTTTAATTCTGTACAGAAGACATGTACTAGCGCCCCCTACCGTATAACAATGAAAACACAGATTCTAGGAGCACAAGTATAGCTCAAATATATTTAGACTTTTAAATATAAGTCAAGTATACTTAAATGTCATTTTAAGTATATTTCTTAAAAGTACATAAAGCCCATTTCTGAGAAGTACATAAAAAGTATACTAAAAGTATACTTTCCTATTTTTAGTTCAAAAGAAGTATACTAATAGCACACTTGAATAAACTTCTTTTTCGTAAGGGACATACAATGCTCATTAAATGTTAATTAAAAATTAACAAAAATATTTTTTGTTGTTGGATTATTTGACATTGAAGTATATAAAGGTAAATGTGGAACAGTATGAGTTTCTGTCTCTTTTGTAGAATTCAAAGAGAAAGAAGTGGAGAGATTTTATCACATTCATTCATGTTGAATCAAACATTCTTAGCTTTTTTTTATCTACCCAAGCCTACTCGCGTCATACATCTTCAGGTTTAACTGCTTTTTTATATGTGTGGCTAATTCATCATACCTTGCTTGGCTTTCTTTGCAATCACACACGTATAAATACGCCTACTTTTACTTTCTTATGACAGAAAAAGGAGCTCTAGAAAGAGTAAGTAAGCCATTTCTTAATTTTTTTCAGCAATTAAAACAAATTTATAGTTACACTCTGTGTCTTTCTTTTTAAAATGTGATGAGGTGACATTTGGTCTGTGAATGGTTTGTGAACAATTGTTTTTTTTAAATGTTTTGTCTTTTGAAATGTTTGTCTATGGATGCTAAATGCTATATTTATTCCATTTGTATACAATGGTAATCATATAGTCACAGCAGAAAGTAAATCATCTGTCTGTATGATAAAAATGAAAGAAATGGTTTTGTTTTTAGAATGTACAGAGCTGCTATGGAGGACCAAGAGTGCCACTTAAAAATAAAATGAAGAATCAATTTATTGATTTAATAATTCAAACACAAAAATTTATATAAATAAATCACTTTTAAATGGACAAATTAATAGACATATTTAAAGATGTTTATTTAATTCGAGTTTTTAAATCGAGTTTAATAAAACAATACATTTAAAAAGTAATTTTTTAATGTATAAATAAATAGACAATTTTAAAACTGTTTATTTAATTTATGTTTTAAAACGTAGATTAATAAAACAATAAAAAGTGCATTAATACATCTTTTTAAATGCACATTTTAAAATGATTTTTAAAAATGCATTTGGCAAACGCTTTTCTCTCTCTATTTGCCAATTGGTTTTCTTTGTCCTTTTGCCAAATGCTTTTCTTTATCCGTTTGTCAATCGAGTTAAAAAATGCCATTGGACAGTACACACGTGGGAGCAACCAATCAACTTTCGCCTCGATTTGAAGAGCCAACCCCTCTCTCGCTTGTAAATGTAACACGCACTGTCATTGGACAGTGAGAAAAGCCATACTTCATTACAGCGGGAGTAAGAAGACGGATTCAAGCGACGCAAAATGTCAGGGGAATCTAAACGTGTTTGGAGAGGGGTTGTGGATGATTTGTTAGTTTTAGCTGATTTCTGCGATAGAAAGTCTCCTCTCAGTTATCAGGGGCTGGCGCAAAATGCGGCATTGGCATCTCGCAGCGGCACTTCCGGCTGCATCTCAGCATGGACTTCCTTACATAATTCGATGTAATACTTTTTTATTTTAAAAACTACATTTCAACAAAATAACATTATATACCACAGGACTGTCATTTGCAAGCATTTATCATAAAGTTTGTTATTAAAGTTAAGTCTATGTTTGATTTTGCCGCCTAGGCTGCTTAACTGTGCGTTCACACCGGAGGCGGCGAGAGCGTCAAAGTGGCCGGAAGTCATTCATTTTCAATGTGAGCCGGCGGCGAGCTCCGGCGAGAGCGGCGCGGCGAGTTTTGGGCGGTGAGAGCGTCGAGGAGAGTTGAAATCAAGTCAACTTCATGGTAATGAGCTATGACGCGGTTCGGCGGCAACCAATCGGAATGTAGAAGTCCTCCGCTTGAGAGGGTTTCAGAGAACGCAGTCTTGTAAACTTTGGTTCCGACCACATTAGTTCCCAAGCATTTTAGCGCTAGAACGCTTTGTTTTTTTCAGCGGGAATGCTATTAATTACCTCAAAACAACATAGTTGACCAATTACATTAAGACTACACTTCAGCCAGGACAGTTTGTAATGTAGGCTGCGCACAAATTAACGTTAATGTTAATTAAAGACCTAGGCTAGTAAACGTCTCCTATAAACTGCATGTTGAAATTAGACTAGCACTTAACCAACAAAAAACACCACACAAATGACATGTATTGGTTTATTTCGTTAGCAAACATGTAACTATAATTGTTGTAACTATAAAGCTCTTTCCATGGATCAATTTCTTACTTTCACAATTAAAATATTTAATGAGGTTAACTTATACCCTACTTGTGATCAGTCTGCACAAGATAAATATGCTTGTTTCCTTTTTCGGCTCCTTTAAATACAAGACCAAGCGTGCGATCGTCAGAGCGTCAACGAATCTTTCTACAGCGTCTTTGGCAGAGCGGCCAGAGCGAATTTTGACGCTCTCGCCGGCGGCGGTGTGAACGCACAGTAAGGGACCGTCTGCAAATTTACCTCACAGTACAAAAAGTCTAGTAATTCATTCAAAGTAATGTTTGCAGGGCCATAGTAAAAACAATAGTAATACAAGCTTTACAGCTTGCCAATGTGTTATATTTAAATGTCCTATTTAAATGTTAAATGTCATTTTATTTAAAACACATCGGACGTTTTAACTCAGTTGGTGGTAATGTCATTCGGTCCCTTACACATCAAGCACTGTTATAGTGCGTCAAAGCTTTCTCCGGTTTAAATTTACTGCTACAATACACGTAGGAAATAAATGTTTTCATGTTGATATAAAGTGGTTGCATACTGTTAAAACTGATTGTGGTAGTGATATCTTTTGTAGAACTGTCAGCTGTAGAACAGTGTCAAGCGAAAGCGAATGTCCGGCGAATATTGAACCTAAAACTAACTAACCGCACTTCACCACTACATAAAAGAAAGCTGAAAATGTTGAGTGTGTATATGTATTTATGTGTGTATACAGCGGCGTAGCAAGTCAGCTCCAGGCCCATATGCAAAAAATTTGTACGGCCCCCCCCAAATGATATAGGCTCCAACTCACATAATTTGTTGATTTTTCTGATGTAAATACCGTTACGTGACTATTCACAAGCTGTTTTAATTAAATGCTTGGAAATAATATTTAACGTTTCCAAGTCCATTCATTGCACGCAAGCCACCCAATAATCGCAATAAGCTTTCTGTTTTTTTTTTATTGTAACACAAAGTCTCATCTTTCTGTAAATTTTAAGATCAAATACAAACAATAAATGTGTTTTGCGCTCTTTTCCCAGCAGGCACAAAACAGGCACACAACGTCATAAGACGTTGATATTTGGTTAAATTTTGGTTGCGACGTCGGGTGACCAAAATCCAATGTAAATCCAACGTCTAATGTCAATGTTAAATTGATGTCCAATACCGACGTCAGCTGACGTTGAGATTTTGTTGTTTTTAGGTTGTGTAACCAAAATCTGACGTTAAGTCAACGTCAAAATGACGTCAAATATTGACGTCAACCCGATTTTCATTTTCAACCAAAATGCAACGTCTGTCTGACGTCATGTCCAACGTCAACCTGACGTTACATAGACGTCTGGTGCCTGCTGGGTTATTTGTAGTGAGGTAACTACATTCGCCTCAGTTCAAGCTGCATGTGAATCAATGATATTTTCCTCTTTAATATTTGCATCACGAAATAAACATGAATAAATATTTGAATGCATATTGAAAAAAAAAATCGGAACAATTTATACAAAGGAATGTCTCACGAAATGGATAGAGTTTCAAAAATATCTATAAGCCTACGTGTTATTGTTGTTTTTCGTGTTAAGAACAATGGATGCCACAGACTTTTTTTGTGTGTGTGTGTGTAATTTCTACATTAATTTCACGCAATATAATTTGATTTTATTATCGTAATTTTGACTTAATTAATTTAGTATGACGTTAATCTTATTTAGTTATTTTTCAGTGTGACACTGAAATGCCTCTGTAGGGTATTTGTACTGCATGCAAACACAATCTTGGCACAGCGGCCCAGAAAACAAAACAAAAAATTAAATAAATAAAAATAAAATAGTATTAAGTTTAACATCCTGACTCCCCATATATCCTCATTGGAGGCGCCTTTAGAGAGAAATGCATCTTTATGGATTACATAGGCTAATAAAGAGTTTAATTTTTGATTTTAATTATTTCGTTGTAAAGTAGTATTTTATAGCATTCTATAAATATATTTATTATGTCAGTGAGGCAAGTATTTGCTGAGTTTCGGTTCAGTTTTTGTGAAGTGTTCCTGCTCAAGATCAAGACCCTGTTTGTTTTCTTTATTTTAAAATGCAAAACATTTTGTTGATATTGTGAGTGCACACAAATAAAACGAATGATGTATACTCTTACCTTTATGAGGAAAAATTATGGCATATTTTAATTTTCCACTCTTATTAAGAAAAAAAAATGCAAGTGATCTCGCTGGTGCCTCCATGTCCTTCAAAGTGCGCTTCAGCTTCCACTTTTAGCACAAACGATTTTATATTTATCACACATTTATCTTACATTTTTAAATGTATATTGTGAAATGCATGAAGTTTTTTATGTCTAAAATCGTGTTTATTTGAGAAGGCTAAACTGATCAAACATATGCTTAACTCACTGTCTGGCGCTGGCCGCTTGGTATTTAAAAAAAATAAATACAAACTTGAATTTAACAAACATAAAATGTTCCAATCATGTTTCTAACTTAGCTTAATAAAGAAACGAAACGAAATATAACCACTTTGCCATTAAGAAACAAAACTGAACTTGTTTAATGGCTGCAATAGCAGCTGTTTAAAGGGGAAAAGAGAGAGAGAGAAAAGACACGGGCTCGGGTCGGACTCGGGCGGAGAATTCTGATAAGCTGTCAGACAAGGGCCGGCCCGTGCAAGGCTCTACATTTGTTCCCTTGTTTCAATTAAAAGTTCCCCCTCGGCTCGGCGGGCCCACAATCTGCCCAGGCCCATATGCACATGCATACCCTGCATGCCCAGATGCTAATTTTGAAATTTACGCTCATAAATTTTGTATGAGTTAGGAGCTTCTGATGCTACTACATCAGAGAAAGCTGAAACTGCTGCGCGCGCGTGTGCATGTGCGTGTATAGCCTATATATCCAGCAATAAGTGTGTCAATATCACAGTCATGTTTCAGTGCAAAATTAATAGCTAAATAATAAAAACATTGTATTAAATTCAGTGTTGGGAAAGTTACTTCCAAAATGTAATGCATTATATATTAGTTGCTGTCTTTTGAAAGTAATTAGTTACAATTTACTGTCTCTGAATTTAGTAATGCGTTACACTACTTTGAGTTCCAAAGCGACTTTCACCAAAATATCCACAGAAAAAGTAACTATGAAATTCTAAGTAGGCCTAGTTAAAATTGCTGCTCATTATAGGCTACATCCAGAGGGTGATGTGGCAGGCAGTGTTGGGCTAGTTACTCAAAGAAAGTAATATATTACTCATTAATAAAAGTAATATTGTTACTTTACTTATTATTTTCTGGCAACAGTAATTAGTTACACTACATTTCTTCACACCCCATAGAAGTTGTAACTGTGTATCTTCCACATAAAATTCTTCTAGAATGTTACTAACAACATATTTCTGCCTCATCATTTGACAAACATCCACGTTGGTTCGCAGTCAGAAGTTATTACAAACACTCAATAGTGACTGATAGTAACATTCAAGTAGAAGTGTTGTATTATTCTCATTAACTGTCGTGTAGCTTGAAGCTATTGTAATTTCTCCGTTACCCATATACGATTATATTATTTTATTTTTCAAATCACATGTAGTATGTTGAAGTACTAAAACTGTTTAATTTTCCAAAAATATTTTTAATTATACAGGTGCATCTCAATAAATTAGAATGTCGTGAAAAAGTTCATTTTTTCTTGTAAGTTATTTCAAAAAGTGCAACATTCATATATTTTAGATTCATTGCATGTAAAGTAAAACATTTCAAAAGTTTTTTTGTTCTAATTCTAATGATTAGAGCTTACAGCTCATGAAAGTCGAAAATCAGTATCTCAAAATATTAGAATATTTACATGAATGAATGAAGCATTTATTACATGACCATCCCTACATTATTCCGGGTATCTTGTTCTAAAAAATAACACTGAGACAAACTGCACACATGCTAAAAAATGACAACAACTTACTTACAGACATAATACTGAAAGGTGTGGCTGTTATACAAAGTACTGTATCAAAGCATATTAAATGCAGAAGTGACTGGAAGGAAGTATTTGGGTAGGAAAAGGTGCACAAGAAAGGGAGACTGCAAATTGAGAATACTGTCAAGCAAAGTGATCAAACTTTGCCGGTGAGAGCTTCCAAGGAGTGGACTGAAGCCCGGTGGAGTCAGTGCACGGTCAAGAGTCGGTCTTTACCACTCTTCAGACGTCTTCAGGACAAAGGCTGCTGCGGTAAACCTAAGCCACTTTTTAACCAGAGACAACCAGAAGCATCTAACCTGGGCTATAGAGAAAAAAATGGACTGTTGCTAATGGCCCAAGTCCTCTTTTCAGCTTATATTATTAATTAATTGCATATTTGGAAATCAAGGTCCCAGAGTTGCTGGAGGAAGAGTGGAGAGACACAGTCATGTTTTGAAGTCCAGTGCGAATTCCACAGTCATTACAATATTGCCACTGTCTCTAAATTGTAATGCGTTACACTACTTTGAGTTACTTTCACCAAAATATCCACAGAAGTAGGCTATGACATAGTCCTAGAAATTTTAGAGCATCATGCTTCCTTCTGCTCAGCTTTATGGAGGCTATTTCATTTTCCAGCAGGGGGATGTGGCACCTGCCCAGTGTCGGGCTAGTTACTGCCAAAGAATGTAATATATTACTCATTAATAAAAGTATGGTTCGATGACCATGGTGTTACTTTGCTTATTATTTTCTGGCAACAGTAATTAGACTCGCACTGACATTTATTCTGACACCCCATAGAAGTTGTAATCTGTGGGGTATCTGTCAAGAGGAAGATGAGAGACACCAGACCCAACAATGCAGATGACTTCTAGAATGCCACTATCAAAGCATACGTGGGCTTCCATACCACCTCATCATTTGCCACAAACTGATCACCTCCATGCCACGCCGAATTGGATCGCAGTCAGAAGTAATTAAAGCAAAAGGAGCCCCTACTCAAGTAGTGAGTACATGATACAGTAAATAACATATTCAAGCCAACAATTCACAAAGAAGTGTTTTTTTTTATTGGTCTTATGAAGTATTCTAATTGACTGTCGTGAGATAGCTTGAATTGGTGGGCTATTGTAAATGTGAGCCTAAATCATCACAATTAAAAGAACCATATACGACTTAAACTACTTCAGTCTGTGTGCATTGAATTGTATTTAATACACGAGTTTCACATAAGTTTGAGTTAAGAATTACTGAAATAAATTAACTTTTCCACGGCATTCTATATTTTTGAGATGCACCTGTATTAATATAATGTACCACATGGTGATCAGAGGGATGTAATGCCAGAGTAAAGAAAAGCCACAACTTACACAACAGTGTTCAGATCATCTTTCTTCCTGACAAAATCAATATATTGCAATATTTCTATCCTCTGAATGTAAGCTTTTCCATATTCCAAGGGTGCCTGCTGCACTGGGGACATCACATGCATGTGCCAGTAATAAATCTAGGAATTATTTGATTGTTGGATTCTAAATCAGCGGGGTTGAGGCATCAAAAGTAATTAACTAAGCTGTTTTATGGATGGTGACTGTAATATTATTACTGAAATCTTATCAGTAAATAGTTACACTGTTACCGTTGTAGTTTGGTTAAACAGATGCGTTGTGACATTCAGAATTAATACCGGTAAATAAAGCGAAATGTTATAATGTACAAACAATAAACACAATAGCTAGCCTATTTTGAACGGTATTCAGAACAAAACAAAGATGAAAAATATAAGTTGCTAAACAAGTCAAAACAAATTAATTTATGCAAAACTGAAAGGAAACTGTGTTGTTCTCTGCAGCCTATCTCTCATTCATGTTTCCATATTCGCGATGTTTCCTATTTGAACGCAAATTATTATTATTTATTGTGTAAACCATGCTTTGTACGAAGAAAAAAAAAAAAAAATCATCCTCTTCACATGAGCAAATGCTTGGCCTGAGTTCAAACTGAAGGGCACAGATTGTAAGCTACTATTTAAATTAACCAGTGTATCTATATGTTTTTTTTGGTTATATGTTTGGTTGTTTGGTCCTGTCACGCAGTTTTTTTCTTTCGTTCTGTTAATTTGTTAATTATTTAAGTCAAATAGGCTATATTTCGCGTATTCATTCCTTATAGCCTATATAGACTATGATTTAATGAAAACAGATTTAGCTGTTTTCGGTTAAACTTAATTTCTATTGCTTGTCCGCGGCGCTCTTCTCCGACCCCGCAACACAGGGAAGCACAAACTGAATTACATTCAGAAAAAATAGGCTACCGTTAACTGTTAGTGGCACCAGTCCAGGTGTTTCTTCCAACGCTATCTCACGGCAATTCGTACGTATTTTACGAGGTGCTAATTTACGTCGGACCTCACTCGTACAATTTAGTACGAGTAAACCCCAGTGACGGGTAGGTTTAGGTAGGTTAGGTCATTCGTACAAATTCAACGAATTGGCAACTCGTCAAATACGTACGATTTAGCAAAAATCGTATGAATTTGTACGAATTAGCCACCTCGTGCACTTGACTATGCACTCGTCTTTTTTTCTCAGATGAACTGAAAATAATGGGAGTAGCCTATGTCCAACCTATTTTTTTTAATCTGTCTATGCAGTCATCGAATTACAGCAACAGGAAATAGACAAACTATTACTGCAGATTATTATTATTTTTGTGTGTGTGTGTGTGTGTGCTGTTTAGCGGTGTTGGTAAATTCACCACTTAATTTTGAGTTAAAATATGTTGTTGTAACTTGCATTACTGAGATTGTAACGATAAATAATATTACCCAAATTTTATTAGTAATGCGTTATACCTATTACTGCCTTACTGCAAAACGTAATCTACTACTGTAATATCATGTTACTCACACTGATTAAATGATATAACTGGTCAGTGACAGGCGTTACAAAGAACGACATCTGCTGGAGAAAGTCCTTGGCTGCTGGAGATGCCGCAATCTCAGTTTTGTGCAGCATATCAGAAAGGTTTATATTCATATGTAATAACATTTCAAAGCAATGTGAAATACACTGCATTTTTATTTTATTAAAGCATGTGATTTACTAATTTCGTCAACACAAACATAACTGTGATATTGACACACTTATTGCTGAAGATATGTTTGTGGGTGTGGGTTTGGGTGTACTGGTTTAACTGTGAGGATATATTCACTTATATAGTGAAATATCATGATAACCCACTAGTGAGGACATTTGACTGGTCCTCACTATTTAAAGGACTTATAAATCAGCCAAACAATGTTTTTATGTAGATCTATGTAGATCTATCTGATCTAGATCTTTATGTAGACTGAGTTAAAACGTCCGATGTGTTTTAAATAAAATGACGTTTAACATTTAAATATAACACATTGGCAAGCTGTAAAGCTTGTATTACTATTGTTTTTACTATGGCCCTGCAAACATTACTTTGAATGAATTACTAGACTTTTTGTACTGTGAGGTAAATTTGCAGACGGTCCCTAAAGCAGCCTAGGCGGCGAAATCAAACATAGACTTAACTTTAATAACAAACTTTATGATAAATGCTTGCGAATGATAGTCCTGTGGTATATAATGTTATTTTGTTGAAATGTAGTTTTTAAAATAAAAAAGTATTACATCGAATTATGTAATAAAGTCCATGCCGCTGCGAGATGCCAATGCCGCATTTTGCGCCAGCCCCTGATAACTGAGAGGAGACTTTCTATCGCAGAAATCAGCTAAAACTAACAAATCATCCACAATCCCTCTCCAAACACGTTTAGATTCCCCTGACATTTTGCGTCGCTTGAATCCGTCTTCTTACTCCCGCTGTAATGAAGTATAGCTTTTCTCACTGTCCAATGACAGTGCGTGTTACATTTACAAGCGAGAGAGGGGTTGGCTCTTCAAATCGAGGCGAAAGTTGATTGGTTGCTCCCACGTGTGTACTGTCCAATGGCATTTTTTAACTCGATTGACAAACGGATAAAGAAAAGCATTTGGCAAAAGGACAAAGAAAACCAATTGGCAAATAGAGAGAGAAAAGCGTTTGCCAAATGCATTTTTAAAAATCGTTTTAAAATGTGCATTTAAAAAGATGTATTAATGCACTTTTTATTGTTTTATTAATCTACGTTTTAAAACATAAATTAAATAAACAGTTTTAAAATTGTCTATTTATTTATACAATAAAAAATGACTTTTTAAATTTATTGTTTTATTGTTTTATTAAACTCGATTTAAAAACTCGAATTAAATAAACATCTTTAAATATGTCTATTAATTTGTCCATTTAAAAGTGATTTATTTATATACATTTTTATGTTTGAATTATTAAATCAATAAATTGATTCTTCATTTTATTTTTAAGTGGCACTCTTGGTCCTCCATACAGAATATATGTGAAGTTACTAATAAGTACATGAAAAATAAATGAAACTGTATCCTCACCAGTTTTTTTGTAATTGTCAGTTTTGTCATGTTTATGATATTTGCTCCACATTAATGTACATTCATTCTCCTCAAAAGCTGTAAAGAAAAACCACACGAAACCAGAGGAAGTTTTGGCATTATTGGCAGCTACATCAGAGTAAAGGTATATAATTACAAACTTGCCAAACAGGGTCATTTGAACAAACAGCTTCATTCTGAAGAATATGGTAAAAGGTGACGTGAGTGCATACCAACACTCTTAAAAATAAAGGTGCTTCTAAAGGTTCTTCACAATGATGCCATAGAAGAACCATTTTTGGTTCCTCAAAGAACTGTTGAGTCAAAGGTTCTTTAAATAACCATCTCTTTCTTACCATTTTATAATCCGAAGAACCTTCTTTCGCCACAAAGAAGCTTTTGTGAAACAGAAAGGTTCTTCAAATGTTAAAGGTTCTTTATAGAACCATTTAGACAAAAAGGTTCTTCTATGGCATCATGAAGCACATTTAATTTTAAGAGTGAACACATACAAAATAATTTCCAATAGTTGCCAGCATGCATTGCTGTATGATTTTTTTTAATCACTTATCCACCTTATTCTTCACATAAAATGGGTGCGGACATTTGTAAATTTTTATTTAATTTGCTTCCAGCTACTTTTAGATGTACAAAACCGCTCGTTGGTGTGTCTTACCATATTAATTTAGTATATTATCTTAATTATGAACACACTGGTTTGTAATGCAAAAAGTTTTACCGTTTACTGCACATTGTTATTCTTCTCATTATTTCCCTATAGCGGATAATGAACTGGAAGTCTAGCCCATAGGCTTACTTTACATTTAGGAATAAGGTGGATATTAAAAGAATAATAACCAATTAAAATTTCTTTCATTACTAAACCTAAATTCAATAGACTGCCTGTAACTCGTTAGATTATACAAAATATAACAAAACTCTTTACATTCTAAGCCAGGGGTGTCAAACTCGGTTCCTGGAGGGCCGCGGCCTTGCAGAGTTTAGCTCCAACCCTGCTCCAACACACAAACCATTTAGTTTTCAAATAAGCCTAAAGGGCATGATTAGCTGGATCAGGTGTGTTTAATTAGGGTTGGAGCTAAACTCTGCAGGGCTATGGCCCTCCAGGAACTGAGTTTGACACCCCTGTTCTAAACTTTCCTAAGAAAACTCAATTTGAGTTGCGTCTCAAATTGCTTATTTGTAGTAAAATTCAGTTTACAGTGCAGATTTCCACTAAACACATACTTAAGTTCAAATTAAAATAAAATAGATTACTAGGATGAGTGATTTTTTTTCTTTCTTTGTTATCCTTCCATATTAGTAAGGTCAAATCACAATGACGACTGTAGTTGTGCAGACGCCTCAGAAGAGTGGCTGGAATTCAGGAATATGTGACTGTTGCCAGGACATGAATTCTTGTAAGTATGCTTAAAGGGGTCATCGGATGCCCATTTTCCACAAGTTGATATGATTCTGTAGGGTCTTAATGAAGAGTCTATAACATATTTTGGTTAAAATTTCTCAATGGTAGTGTAAAATAACACCCTTTTTACCCTGTCAAAAACAGCTCTGTTTACAGCAACCCATTTCGGTGCATGTCCCTTTAAATGATAATGAGCTCTGCTCACCCCGCCCCTCTCTTGTGGGGTGACAAGCAGTTCTCTAGACAGTTATATACTGCATTTGATGCAGAACTTGCTAACTAGCACATTATTAGGAAAGGTGATTTGCAAAGATTCATAAAAAACAAACAAACATATGTTCGCTTCTTCTGGTGAAGCTGGATCTCGAATGATCTGTGTGAACATTCCCTTCAAAAACAAAAGTAATCCACTGTGTCTTTAGTGGCTCAGATGTCAGGAGTAAAGCCCCGTTCACACCAAGAACAATAACTATAAAGATAACTATATTGCCGTCCAATTCAATGAACAATATCATCTATGTATATATAGCGCATGATTTTCTGCTGCTTTAAATTCTCAAGCTCATTATAACAGGATGGATTCTGGGTGTCAATGTTTGTATCCTTCATCAGCTGGAAAAAAATCGTTCTGAAAGTGATTGCAACGATATTGTTTCTCTGTGCCTTTATCGTTATAGCTGTGGTGTGGTCTCTGCTATTCTTTAATATTGAGAATGATTTTAGAACTATATCTTTATTGTTATCTTTATAGTTATCGTCCTTGTTGTGAACAGGCTTTAAATGACATCTGCTATGTTCATTATTACATCCAACAACAAAACACCTCAATCGCTTAGGAGTCATTCTTGTCTACATCTGCTCCGGCGTCGAAACAATGGCGGACTGTTTAAAGCTCACTCAGGGCGGGTCTATGCTAAAATGCCGGTGTCCGTCAAAAGATGTGGGAGGGGCCTGCCAAAACTATGTCACTCTGCCAAGAATCTGTGAATGGCTTGATCTAAGAAAGTGGTTATGATTTATGTTGATAATAAATATAATAAATATTACAGGGCCATTTTTACAGTTCATTAAAAATTATGCAAATTATATCACATTATGTGCATTTTTTTTTGGTCCATCAGGCTGCTATGCGTACTGGTGCTTTCCTTGCTTTACCTGCACCACCACTGGAGAGTTTGGGGAGAGCACCTGTCTGCCTCTGCTGGACATATTCGGCCCAGGCATCATGGCAGCTATCGGGGTTCCAGTATGTGTGCCACCTGTGTCTCTGGGAATGAGGGTGGCAGTTCGCCACAAATACAATATTGGGGTGAGTTTTTCCTTTCCCTCTACCAGTGAAACAGGAAATCAAAAAGGGCTTCAAAACAATAATTTGTTTGTATGTGTTGCAACAGGGCAGTATCTGTGAGGACATCATGGTGACTTGCTGTTGTATCTGGTGTTCTTGGTGTCAGATGAGTAGGGAAATCAAAGCACGCAAACAAACGTTCACTGTACTGACAACACATCCTGTGTTTCAACCCATTCCAATGGCAACCACCACACAAGTTATCTCTACACAGCAGTCGGTTGGAGTGATCAATGTGGCACCGGTAGCATTTGGTCCTGCAGCAATGCCGTCTGTCACAACATTTATTAGATAGAAGGACTGCTACTTGTGTCTCACTTAAATAATAATAATGGCATACATAAATATATAGACACAATATATATAGACTATAGTAATTGATGCATAGTGTAATATCTAACCTGCTTAAATTATATTTTGTGAATGGCTTGGATGCATTTGGAAAGTGCCTGTGTCTTCATATTGTTTAGTCTCTGATGATTCTTAATTAAATATTTTAAAATGATCTTGTCTGTGAATATCTAGTAGCAGAAGTGAGCACAACTCATTTCTGAAGAAAACTGAGATACTGTTCACATGAATAAATAGATGTGATGTGCTTCAAAAATGGAAATAGAATGAGATTTCTTGAAAACTAGTGAATTACAAACAAGTGAAGTTGTAGTATAGACTTAAAATTGCAATTTTATTGTTTTATACAAACCATTGTTTGCAATTCAACATTTTTTAACACAGCGTGTTCATTTTGAATATCATGCTGGACAGAAAAAAAATGGGGCTGAGAAGTGTTTCACAAGAAAACAAAAGAGGAATTATGGTAAATAGGAAAGCTAATCTCTCGTCATTCAGAGACTGTGTGAAGGCTTTGTCTTTTACGTAGCAACTTTTTTTGTGGGACTGAATCTAGAAGACTTCAACTCAGGTATGTGACCTAACAAACTATTTATACATTGATATTTAACTTGCATAGTTTTAATTTATACACCATATATTTATACATGTACTTGCAATAAATATGCATAAGATAACTTATATTTTAGTCCATTTTAGATGCTGTGTATTCTATTGGAAAGGCATTTAAAGTGATTTTCATGCTGATTATTTTTGTTATTTTGAGAGAGGAAAAAAAGAGAGAAATGTGTGGATACATTTCCCTCATTTTCCTTTGGACATCCCTCCTTCTGTCTTTACCCTGTGGTTATAATGGCGATAAGATCCTGGTTTTCCCCGTTGATGGGAGTCACTGGGTGAACATGGAGGTACTGATTTGAATACACAGGGACATTAGTTTAAAAAAAATATATTGCACTATTTCAGCAAAGTTCACTGTTGCTGGTGTGGAAGCCTGTTTTACCTCAAAGTAAAAACAAAAAGGTAATTTAAAGGAGTAGTTCACCCAAAAATGGAAGTATGTTGAAACATTATTCACACTCAGGCCATCCAAGATAGATGAATTTTACATTTTTAACTATTCCTTTAAGATAAATAAAGTTGTATTTGTGAGATATAAAGTTGCAATAATAAAAAAATAAAGTCACAATCAACTGCAAAATTTGTCACAACTGTGAGATGTAAAGTTCAAATTGAAAAATGTGATGTGAAAACTGGCTTCCATGTACCGGAGCTTATATGGAGATACAAACACAAAAAAGCAATCCAAAATACAGAAAAGCAAGCCAGCTTGCTTAGTATGATTAAAACCTAAGTGCACTGTATTACTGCCTGCTAGGTGCTGGTAAAGAAGCTGCACTCTCGTGGACATGAGCTGAGTGTGATTCGCCTGACGGACAGCTGGTTCATCCAGGAGAATTCACCTTACTACACCTCCATTACGGTGAAGCTTAAAAAGAAATACATAGGCCTGGACCTGTTTGAGTCCACAGTACAACAGATTCTTGAGGCCCGCAGAAAGGGACCAGTGATGGCTATGCTGGCCCAGATGTCAGAATATACATCATAAAGGTGGCTCACACTGCAAACTGTGCCATGCTTACCACAATGCTAGAGAACAAAGATCTGATGACACAAATAAAGATGGCGAACTATGACTTGATGGGAGAGAGACACCAACGCTCACTGCTCTCACTACCCTGCCATGCAGGCGCCATACCACCAGGTGGGGTCATCCTGGCATGGGGGCGGGGCTCTGGCTCTTCATGCGGAGGAAGTACTGTTGTGCTCCAGTGCCGATGGTCTTCCGATGGTCTATAACATCCGTTGGATGAGTTTCGGAGAAGGCCACTTCTCCATCGCACCTTCTCCCATATCCTATGTGCCTGTTCCCGGCTCAGGTCTGACAGATCGAATGGGTTTGTTAGAAAGAACCCGCAATCTTCTGCATTATGGGTTGAACCTCATTCAAGAGCGCTTGCTGGTGATTCCCATGTATTCTAGCTTGTTGCTCAAATACTTTTTTTTTTAGGTTTATTGGCGAGAGACCTTCATCGTTGGGCAATAACACCCTACTGCTACAATGGATACCGCAGAATGACTTGCTGGGCCATCCGAAGACCCGTGCTTTCGTGGCTCATGGGGGCACCAATGGTCTATACGAAGCTATCTATCATGGGGTGCCAGTGTTGGGACTCCCTTTGCTATTTGACCAGCTAGATAACATTGTACGTCTTCAGGCAAGAGGGGCAGCACGGATGCTGGACACAGCGACTTGCACCACAGAGGAGTTCCTTGAATCTTTGAGAGATATCTTAGAGAACCCAACGTATCGTCAGAACATGCAGAAGCTGTCCAGTTTACATCGAGACCGGCCTCTGCATCCTCTCGACAAAGCAGTGTACTGGATCGAGTTTGTCCTGCGCAATAAAGGGGCAAGCCATCTGCGTGCTGAGGCTTACAACATGTCCACATACTCCTACTACTGTCTAGAATGTGGCCACATTGGTTCTCCTTCTGCTGACTCTGGGAGGTGTCTACACAATGTGGATACGAAGATGGAAAAGAGTCACAAACAAGGCAGTGAGAGACGGCAACAAAAAAACTGTAAAGGAAGGCAGTAAGAGGCTGAAAGAGACCATTAATGCTCTGAAAGACATAATATTCCCATTCCAAAACTAAGAGCAAGCAAAATAAATTAGTGAAAAGGCAAATAATCCAGAGAGCTATATACTTCATTTTTCTTTATTATATATATTTAAAAAAATATATATTTCATTGTTTTTCTTTAATATCCTTCCCCCAGTGTTATTGTTAACTAAAGCTAAAATATATTAAAATCGTTTTTTATAATTGAAATAAAGCTGAAATAAAAATAAATATTAGGCTAGATGAAAAGCATTATTCAGATGTTCATTACAAAGAAACAATTCAGTAAAAATTAAAACTAAAAATTAATTAAATATATAGAAATTTGAAAAATAGACAAAATACAAAATTACTAAAGCTTATTTCTTTTGTGGTTATTACCCCCCCCCCCCCCCCCCCCTGAAAATATTAAATAAAAGCAAATTCAAAATATGAATAAATACAATAGTATATAAATAATACGAAAACAACACTGCCTTCCAATTTTTTCGTTATCGGGTGTTTTTCAGTTGGTTTTTGTATTTTGATAGGACAGTTGAGATTGTGTGTGTGTGTGTGTGTGTGTGTGTGTGTGTCCCGTGCACGCCACTGCATGATCCCTGCATGATCCCTATCTTCAGGCCTTACTATTCTCAATTCATATATAACTGTGATGTTCTACAAGACAACAAGCTTTAACAACGCTTTTTTTTTCTTACTGCTGAAAATGAGATCACTTACTGTGAAATCGGTTTTCTCTCAGGTATATCACCAGTGTAAGCTTCATGATGAATACTTCTACATCACTCTTGCCAACATAGTCCATAGTTACAACAAAAATGTATATTGAATTTATCTATCTTCATTCACAACATCTATAGCCAAATGGCTAAACTAACCTAGGCTACTTCATCTACTGCTGGCTAAACTGCAGCTCTACCTTTTCATGTTTCAATCTGCTGGATAGCCTACAACTCTTCTGATGTGATGTAGCCTTTTCAAATCTTCAAGCAGAAAGAGATTATGCTAAGTAATATTAAATAACATAAATCCAGAAATCCTTGTGATGCACACCATGTTTGTTCATTTATGCCAGAGGAGAACTGGTCCTTTGACTGAGCCTGGTTTCTCCCAAGGATTTCTTTCCTCTAGTTCTGTCACCTGATGGAGTTTGGATTCCCTGGGTGCCATTGTCACCTAGACATTTTTAATATTTATATTATTTATATAATCAATTTGATGGCACCTACACTATCAGATAAGAACAAAACTTCAGCTGAATTGAGCTGAATAATGAAGAATGAGCTGCTTTAGCTGAATCAAATCTGATCATAATGAAATTCTGCAACATCAACAATGTTGTTGGAAGTTAACAGTGGGTGAAAGGATGAGGGTGAGTAACATTTTCATTTTTGGATGAATTATTCCTTTAAGATTTCGGTCTTTGTTGACCATTTTATGTGTTGATTATTATGCTCTGCAATAGCACTTTTGAACTTTCCAGTCTTCCAGTCTGTTTCAATCTGATGTAATAACTTTAGTACCATTATACAGTTTATATAAATTAATTTTATCATATTTTGTGGTCTTTGTGTTGATATTACAGTAAAAGACTTGTCATGTTATCTGGTATCTCACAAATCCATATCAGCTGACAAACTTAGCAGCCTCCAGTTTACATCCAATGTTTTTTAAATGTCAATTAAAAATTATTTATTGATCATGGATTGTTTTCTTACTGTTACACATGGGGCTCTATCATTTAATATTATTTGTCATTGAAGTAAATGAAAGTGAATGTAGAACAGTGTCATGAACTGTTGATTTTCTGTCTCTCTTGTAAGAATGCAAAGTGCGAGAGGAGGAGAGATTCCATCCATCTCATCCATTCATGTTAAATCAGACAGCCCCTTTTTCCCTTTACTCACAGGTTTAGCTGCATATTTTCTATGGTTCAGTAAACATTTATTTTTTTTCGGTAATCAAATCTTGCACACATAAATACGTCTGCTTTTACTTTCTTTTGACAGAAAAAGGAGCAGTTGCACTAGAAGAGCAAGTAAGCCATTTCTTATTGCTTCTCCCTTTTTTCAGCAGTTAAACCAAATGTATAAGTTACATTCTGTCTTTTTAAAATTTGACAAGGGTTGGGAAAACAAGGTGAGAATTTTTTAGATTTTTTTTTAGAATTTTCTATTTTGAAATGTTTGTCTACTGTTCGGATGCTAAATGCTTTATTTATTCTATTTGTGTACACTGGTAATTCATCAATGATCTGTTTGTAAATTACTTCGCAAACTTGAACACAAAAAGATGTCACGCTACTGATATGATTGTATGCACTGAACATGAATTATGGGTGAAATATGAAAACCACATATTAGTCACAAAAGACAGTAAATCATCTCTAAGTGCAATGAATAGGAAAGCAACAGTTTTATTTTAAGAATGTACACAGAGACACATGTACATACAATATGGAATAATTATAAATAAATAATGTTCACTTTTTTGTTTGTAGGATTGCAATCAAATGTTCTTTGTAATTCTGCAGCATTTTTCAATGCTGGAATTTAAAATTCTTTGGAATAAAAACTCTTTAAATTATCACTGAATTAATTATTAGTGATTAAACATTATTCAGATCATTACAAAGAACAATTCAGTAAAAATTACTGATTAATTTGGAAATTTGAGAATAGATAAATAGATTACAGTTATTTATTTTGTGGTTATTATCTTTGCTGTACATACACTCACTGTCCTCGCGAGCCTTTTTTATCATTTTTATTTTATTTTAAATGCAGCGTAACCGGTTTATAGGTGTCAATGCAACTATACATCAGACTAAGGGTATTATTATTATTATTAAAAATTAAAGTATGTATAAAATATTTGGGTTAGCTATGGAAACCGTTTTGAACACATTGCAAACATTGCTAAAGATTTCTGGATCTAAGTTTACTTTAGTTTCCAAAGTCAAATTACTTCAACCTACATAAAACACGCTCCATCAGCAGTATTTCCTCAAATGTTGTCCAACACTGAACTTGCCAAACAGGGTCATTAGAACAACAGTTTCGTTCTAAACAATGTTGCAACAGGTGACTGCAATGCATGCATGCTTTTGAATTTGCATGAAATTAATATGCATCAAATAACATATATCACCAGGATCAGTGAAACATTAACATTTCTGTCATCTTTCCATTTCAGTAAGATCAAATCATTATGGCGACTGTAGTTGTGCAGCAGCCTCTTGGCAAGGCTGGGACAGAAGCTTGGAATTCAGGAATATGTGACTGTTGCGAGGACTTGAATTCTTGTAAGTATGCTTAAAGGCCTTTCCATTTTTACTTACCTACAGGCTAATTATATCACATTATGTGCATTTTTGGTCCTCAGGCTGCTATGCGTACTGGTGCTTTCCTTGCTTTACCTGCACCACCACTGGAGAGTTTGGGGAGAGCACCTGTCTGCCTCTGTTGGACATATTAGGCCCAGCTCTCATGGCTGCGTTTGGAATCGGAGTATGTGTTCCGCCTGTGGGTCTGGCAATGAGGGTGGCAGTTCGCTACAAATATCATATTGGGGTGAGTTTTTCCTCTCCCTCTACCAATAAAAGAAAGAGGGCCACAAAACAATTATTTATTTGTATGTTGCAACAGGGCAGTATCTGTGAGGACATCATGACGTCTTGCTGTTGTATCTGGTGTTCTTGGTGTCAGATGAGTAGGGAAATCAAAGCACGCAAAAAAGTCATCAGAGTAGTGCAAAGACATCCCATGATGCAACCAGTTCCAATGGCAGTCAACCCACAAGTTGTCGCTATGCAGCAGCCGACAGTGATCGGTGGCGCACCGGTGGGAGTTGGTCCTGCAGTCCAGATGGCACCAATTAAGACAGTTGTTATGTAGAAGTTCACCACAGGTCAGCCACATGTATCTTGCTTAAACAATGTTATAAGGGATTCATAGTGTACTAGATAATCAGTTTAATCAATATCAATGATTTTGTGTGAATGGCTTGGGTGCATTTGGAAAATGCGTTTATATTGTATACTTTATATTGTTTATTCTTTGTATTTGTTTTTCTTGTTTGGTTTAGGTAATCAGACTTATTCAAATTATTTCTTTTAAAATAAAAACTGAGTAAATTCTTAAATAAGTCTTGTTTTCTCTGACTCTTGATATAGTATTTTAAAGTGATTTTGTCTGTTAATAACTTTGAGCCTTAAATAGCAGAAGTGAGCACAACTTTGAAAAAAACTGATGAACTTTACAGGAACAAATAGATAAATAGAGTTTTATGCAGCTTGCATGTTTACAGTGTGCAGTGGGCTTCAAAAATGGAAATAGGATTAGATTTGTCAAAAACTAAAGCATGTAATTGTAACTTAAGTGGTTGTAAATTACTTTAAAATTATTTAAAATGTGTTAGTGTTAGCAATTCAACATTTAATAACATCATTTAATTTATTTCATGGTGGAGAGGAAGACTTAAAGAGTAAGCACAATAAATGTTTTATAATAAAATTATTTTGCCAAATATAGTTATGTTCAATAGGGAAGCTAATCTCTCGTTCTTCAGAGTATACATACAATGCTCATTAAATGTTAATTAAAAAATATTTTTGTTGTTGGATTATTTGACTTTTGTAGAATACAAAGAGAAAGAAGTGGAGAGATTCCATCACATCCATTCATGTTGAATCAAACATTCTTAGCTTTTTTGTCTACCCAAGCCTACTCACGTCATACAGCTTCAGGTTTAACTGCTTTTTTTATATGTGTGGCTAATTCATCATACCTTGCTTTGTTTTCTTTGAAATCACACATGTATAAATACGCCCACTTTTACTTTCTTATGACAGAAAAGGGAGCTCTAGAAAGAGTAAGTAAGCCATTTCTTAATCTTCTCATTTTTTTCAGAAATTAAAACAAATTTATAGTTACACTCTGTGTCTTTCTTTTTAAAATGTGATGAGGTGACATTTCAAAATGGGTTGTGAACAATTGTTTTTAAAATGTTTTGTCTTTTGAAATGCTTGTCTACTTGGAGGCTAAATGCTATATTTATTCCATTTGTATACAATGGTAATCATACAGTCACAGCAGAAAGTAAATCATCTGTCTGTATGATGAACATGAAAGAAATAGTTTTGTTTTTAGAATGTACACAGAGCTGCAAGCTGCACAAAATATATTTATAAATTAATCGTTTTAATTTTGTTTTGATTTGTAAGGTTAAAATACAAGTTTTCTTTATAGTTGTGTTTCAATTCCATATTATTTTGAATGAAAACAAAATCTTTAATGGAATCATCTTTGAATGAAAGGTTAAGTGATTCAACTCCAATCACTGCTCGGAATGAATATCTGTGAAGTTACTAATAAGTACATGAAAATAAATGAAACTGTATCCTCACCAGTTTTTTTGTAATTGTCAGTTTTGTCATGTTTATGATCTTTGCTCCACATTCATGTTTATTCATTCTTCTCAAAAGCTGTAAAGAAAAACCACACGAAACCAGAGGAAGTTTTGGCATTATTGGCAGATACATCAGAGTAAAGGTATAATTGGTTCTGAACTGAAAGTAAAATAATTTGGTTTGCTAATGGCAAAATGATGTTAACAATTGTTTTTGGATTGGATTTGACATTTCTTACAGCAGATACTGTGTTTGCTTCAGAAGATGAATTAACACACACACTCACGCACGCACGCACACACACAAAACATTTGATTCCATTATACCAGGGAATTACAAACTTGCCAAACAGGGTCATTTGAACAAACAGCTTCATTCTGAAGAATATGGTAAAAGGTGCATACCAACACTCTTAAAAATAAAGGTGCTTCTAAAGGTTCTTCACAATGATGCCATAGAAGAACCATTTTTGGTTCCACAAAGAACTGTTGAGTCAAAGGTTCTTTAAAGAACCATCTCTTTCTTACCATTTTATAATCCGAAGAACCTTCTTTCGCCACAAAGAACCTTTTGTGAAACAGAAAGGTTCTTCAAATGTTAAAGGTTGTTTATGGAACCATTTAGACAAAAAGGTTCTTCTATGGCATCGTGAAGCACCTTTATTTTTTAGAGTGAACACATACAAAATAATTTCCAATAGTTCCCAGCATGCATTGCTGTATGAAAAATTTTTTTTTTTTTATCACTTATCCACCTTATTCTTCACATAAAATGGGTGCGGACATTTGTAAATTTTAATTTAATTTGCTTCCAGCTATTTTTAGATGTACAAAACCGCTCGTTTGGCTGCTTAATACTGCACATTGGTGTTTCTTACCATATTAATTTAGTATATTATCTTAATTATGAACACACTGGTTTGTAATGCAAAAAGTTTTACCGTTTACTGCACATTGTTATTCTTCTCATTATTTCCCTATAGCGGATAATGAACTGGAAATCTAGCCCATAGGCTTACTTTGCATTTAGGAATAAGGTGGATATTAAAAGAATAATAATCAATTAAAATTTATTTCATTACTAAACCTAAATTCAATAGACTGCCTGTAACTCGTTAGATTATACAAAATATAACAAAATTCTTTACATTCTAAGCTTTCCTAAGAAAACTCAATTTGAGTTGAGTCTCAAATTGCTTGTAATAACTTATTTTTTAGTAAAATTAATTTTACAGTGCAGATTTCCTGTAAACATGTACTTAAGTTCCAATTAAAATAAAATAGATCACTAGGATGAGTGAAAAACTTTTCTTTCTTTGTTATCCTTCCATATTAGTAAAGTCAAATCACAATGACGACTGTAGTTGTGCAGACGCCTCAGAAGAGTGGCTGGAATTCAGGAATATGTGACTGTTGCCAGGACATGAATTCTTGTAAGTATGCTTAAAGGGGTCATCGGATGCCCATTTTCCACAAGTTGATATGATTCTGTAGGGTCTTAATGAAGAGTCTATAACATATTCTGGTTAAAATTTCTCAACGGTAGTGTAAAAAAACACCCTTTTTACCCTGTCAAAAACAGCTCTGTTCACAGCGACCCATTTCGGTGCATGTCCCTTTAAATGCTAATGAGCTCTGCTCACCCCGCCCCTCTCTTCCATGGGGTGACAAGCAGTTCTCTAGACAGTTATATACTGCATTTGTCGCAGAACTTGCTAACTAGCACATTATTAGGAAAGGTGAATTGCAAAGATTCATAAAAAAAAAAAAAAAAAAAACATATGTTCACTTCTTCTGTAGGTGAAGCTGGATCACGAATGATTCGTGTGAACATTCCCTTCAAAAACAAAAGTAATCCACTGTGTCTTCAGTGGCTCAGATGTCAGGAGTAAAGCCCCATTCACACCAAGAACGATAACTATAAAGATAACTATATTAGCATCCGACGACCCCTTTAAAGGCCTTATAATAAATATTACAGGACCATTTTTACAGTTCATTAAAAAATTATGCAAATAATATCACATTATGTGCATTTTTTTTTTTTTTTTTGGTCCTCAGGCTGCTATGGGTTCTGGTGCTTTCCTTGCTTTACCTGCACCACCACTGGAGAGTTTGGGGAGAGCACCTGTCTGCCTCTGCTGGACATATTTGGCCCAGGCATCATGGCAGCTATCGGGGTTCCAGTATGTGTGCCACCTGTGTCTATGGGAATGAGGGTGGCAGTTCGCCACAAATATGATATTGGGGTGAGTTTTTCCTTTCCCTCTACCAGTGAAACAGGAAATCAAAAAGGGCTTCAAAACAATAATTTGTTTGTATGTGTTGCAACAGGGCAGTATCTGTGAGGACATCATGGTGACTTGCTGTTGTATCTGGTGTTCTTGGTGTCAGATGAGTAGGGAAATCAAAGCACGCAAACAAACGTTCACTGTACTGACAACACATCCTGTGTTTCAACCCATTCCAATGGCAACCACCACACAAGTTATCTCTACACAGCAGTCGGTTGGAGTGATCGATGTGGCACCGGTAGCATTTGGTCCTGCAGCAATGCCGTCTGTCACAACATTTGTTAAATAGAAGGACTGCTACTTGTGTCTCACTTAAATAATAATAATGGCATACATAAATATATAGACACAATATATATAGACTATAGTAATTGATGCATAGTGTAATATCTAACCTGCTTAAATTATATTTTGTGAATGGCTTGGATGCATTTGGAAAGTGCCTGTGTCTTTATATTGTTTAGTCTCTGATGATTCTTAATTAAATATTTTAAAGTGATCTTGTCTGTGAATATCTAGTAGCAGAAGTGAGCACAACTCATTTCTGAAGAAAACTGAGATACTGTTCACATGAATAAATAGATGTGATGTGCTTCAAAAATGGAAATAGAATGAGATTTCTTGAAAACTAGTGAATTACAAACAAGTGAAGTTGTAGTATAGACTTAAAATTGCAATTTTATTGTTTTATACAAACCATTGTTTGCAATTCAACATTTTTTAACACAGCGTGTTCATTTTGAATATCATGCTGGACAGAAAAAAAATGGGGCTGAGAAGTGTTTCACAAGAAAACAAAAGAGGAATTATGGTAAATAGGAAAGCTAATCTCTCGTCATTCAGAGACTGTGTGAAGGCTTTGTCTTTTACGTAGCAACTTTTTTTGTGGGACTGAATCTAGAAGACTCAACACAGGTATGTGACCTAACAAACTATTTATACATTGATATTTAACTTGCATAGTTTTAATTTATACACCATATATTTATACATGTACTTGCAAAAAATATGCATAAGATAACTTATATTTTAGTCCATTTTAGATGCTGTGTATTCTATTGGAAAGGCATTTAAAGTGATTTTCATGCTGATTATTTTTGTTATTTTGAGAGAGGAAAAAAAGAGAGAAATGTGTGGATACATTTCCCTCATTTTCCTTTGGACATCCCTCCTTCTGTCTTTACCCTGTGGTTATAATGGCGATAAGATCCTGGTTTTCCCCGTTGATGGGAGTCACTGGGTGAACATGGAGGTACTGATTTGAATACACAGGGACATTAGTTTAAAATATACTGTATATATTGCACTATTTCAGCAAAGTTCACTATTGCTGGTGTGGAAGCCTGTTTTACCTCAAAGTAAAAACAAAAAGGTAATTTAAATGAATTTTACATTTTTAACTATTCCTTTAAGATAAATAAAGTTGCATTTGTGAGATATAAAGTTGCAATACTAAAAAATAAAGTCACAATCAACTGCAAAATTTGTCACAACTGTGAGATGTAAAGTTCAAATTGAAAAATGTGATGTGAAAACTGGCTTCCATGTACCGGAGCTTATATGGAGATACAAACACAAAAAAGCAATCCAAAACACAGAATAGCAAGCCAGCTTGCTTAGTATGATTAAAACCTAAGTGCACTGTATTACTGCCTGCTAGGTGCTGGTAAAGAAGCTGCACTCTCGTGGACATGAGCTGAGTGTGATTCGCCTGACGGACAGCTGGTTCATCCAGGAGAATTCACCTTACTACACCTCCATTACGGTGAAGCTTAAAAAGAAATACATAGGCCTGGACCTGTTTGAGTCCGCAGTACAACAGATTCTTGAGGCCCGCAGAAAGGGCCCAGTGATGGGTGTGCTGGCCCAGATGTCAGAATTTATTGGCATCATAAAGGTGGCTCACACTGCAAACTGTGCCATGCTTACCACAATGCTAGAGAACAAATATCTGATGACACAAATAAAGATGGCGAACTATGACTTGATGCTCACTGACCCTGCCATGCCAGGTGGGGTCATCCTGGCACATTACCTCCAACTTCCGATGGTCTATAACGTCCGTTGGATGAGTTTCGGAGAAGGCCACTTCTCCATCGCACCTTCTCCCATATCCTATGTGCCTGTTCCCGGCTCAGGTCTGACAGATCGAATGGGTTTGTTAGAAAGAACCCGTAATCTTCTACATTATGGGTTGAACCTCATTCAAGAGCGCTTGCTGGTGATTCCCATGTATTCTAGCTTGTTGCTCAAATACTTCCCTCCTGGCGCCGACCTACTCACCATGCAACAATCGGCGGAGCTGTGGCTTGTCCGTGTAGACTTTGTGTTTGAGTTCCCACGACCCTCCATGCCAAACCTCATCTACATTGGCGGCTTCCAGTGTCGTCCAGCCAAGCCTCTCCCTGCAGAGCTGGAGGAGTTCATGCAGAGCTCAGGAGACCATGGGGTGGTCGTGATGTCTCTGGGAACTCTGATTGCAGGATTGCCCCGAGAGGTCATGGAGGCCATTGCCACAGCTTTTGCTCGCATGCCGCAGAAGGTTATCTGGAGGTTTATTGGCGAGAGACCTTCATCATTGGGCAATAACACCCTACTGCTACAATGGATACCTCAGAATGACTTGCTGGGCCATCCGAAGACCCGTGCTTTCGTGGCTCATGGGGGCACCAATGGTCTATACGAAGCTATCTATTATGGGGTGCCAGTGTTGGGACTCCCTTTGCTATTTGACCAGCTAGATAACATTGTACGTCTTCAGGCAAGAGGGGCAGCACGGATGCTGGACACAGCGACTTGCACCACAGAAGAGTTCCTTGAAGCTATGAGAGATATCTTAGAGAACCCAACGTATCGTCAGAACATGCAGAAGCTGTCCAGTTTACATCGAGACCGGCCTCTGCATCCTCTCGACAAAGCAGTGTACTGGATCGAGTTTGTCCTGCGCAATAAAGGGGCAAGCCATCTGCGTGCTGAGGCTTACAACATGTCCACATACTCCTACTACTGTCTAGATGTGGCCACATTGGTTCTCCTTATACATCTGCTGACTCTG